>WSFP011230041.1:0-61771 GCA_009831015.1 Picea engelmannii | reverse complement strand
GAATAGAGTATTGACTCCAAGGGTTGGACAACTACCAAAACCAGTCAAAGGTGAGTGACACCCTTGGAGCACAGATTGCGTCTTGAAGGGCATGTCACATAATTAAAATTTGAATCAATGGCGAGTGGCACCCTTGGAGCACAAAGTGTATCTTGAAGGGAAGATCATGTAATAAAAATTTGAGCCAATCAACCTAGGTGGCCTAGAAAACCTTGAGCGACTTTTTATATCTTATAAAATCTTTAAACATTGTTGGATTTAATTAACTAATTAAGGATTGAAATTGTTAATTTTATACCCCCAAACGAAAAATATAATCCTATTTAATTTAAGCCTAAGTCTAAATCTTGGTGATATTTCTAAAACTAAATTACAAATTAGATGAAATAAGAAAAGGGGTAAACCAACTTAAGAGATTAAGAGAGAAGAAATAAATCTAAAGAATTAATACAATACACATGTGTGCATAAAATATCAAATTAGAAATTAAAATAAGAATGGAATAAAGCATAAAAGAATGTGTAAGCATAGAAAGGTATCTAGAGTATAGTCTAAATAGAGAACATTCATATTTTAACTCAAGTTCGTTTTAGAAAGCCGTCAATCATAAATAAAGGGAATAAAGGGACAACTAGGAGTAATTTTAGGAGGACTTTTAGGATGGGTGAGGGAAATTGACTTTTAATTAAATTAAATTGTGGATTTACTTGTGCAACTAAGGGAACATGTGACGATTGTATGGGGGGAATAATTCCTAGTTAAATTTAAAAAAAAAAAAATTAAATGTGCAAATGGAAAGTTGTCACTAAGGAAATTGTATAAAACAAATGGATGAGAGGAGGAATGGATGACACTGGTTATGAGTAATGTTATGTTGTAGAAAATTTGGTTGGTTTTTCTTGTGAGAGTTGCGATACCTAGCTTGAGAGAGAGTGGTGGTTGTACTTTGCGAGCCAAGCTGGGAGCTAGAGGATTCTAGTTTTGTGTGTGTGGACCTTTTAAGGCTCAGGGGGATAAAGGGGAAGAAGCGTACCCCTAGCATTGGCTGGGAGGTACCGATGAAGTCTCAATGATTAGCGAGCGAGAGATGGAATAAGGGATGCCAGTTGCGAAAATCATCTCCAATTATGTCCTTGTTGTTTTCTACTATGATATTTCTTATTTAAGCTTGAATGTAATAAGTTGGATTATATATAGATGTAGTTTATTGCTGAGATTGTATTAAATTGATGTTAGGTTTTGGGAGTTAATGGATGGTTATGAAATTTTATCTTGATATTTGTAATTGAAACTGTCGTAGATACTGTGCATTATAATCTTAATTCGAAACTAGAAATGGCGAAATATGGTTGTATATTTGTTGAACACCGAACCTTTATTGATAATGGAAATCTCTAAATAAATATTCAGGATCTAATCGGAAGGAGGCCCTTATAGCTTTTATGACCTTAATGTCTATTTTTGAACACTGAACTTTGCTTGATAATGAGTAGCAAGGAAATCTTCTATTTAATGGTTGGAAGTGACTGAAGTTTCATGGATTTGATATGGGTTATTTCAATTTGTTTTTTTTTTTATAATTATTCTGGATCTAATTGGAAGACCCATCATGGCACAACCAACTTAACCCTCTGCATTTTACCAAGTACCTCTGCGTTTTTGCAAGTAAACCTTGGCGTTTTTACAGAGTTACCTCCGCGTTCTTGCAAACCTTATTTTCTGCGTTTTTGTTTGTGGTGTAACTTGCCAGAGTTGGTATTTCTGCATAAACCTATGCAATTTGTTTCTTTGCCCAACCTCCAAGTAACCTCTGCATTTTAAATATTTTCCCATCTTACTCTATGCCTTTTTTTTATACTCTGCGCGTTTTATGATAAAGATTCGCCCATCTTACTCTCTGCATTTATTTTTACACTCTCTGTGTTTTATGATAAAGGTTTTCCCAGCTTATTCTATGCGCATCAACATTTGTCTTTGTGTATCATAAATGGTCTCTAAATATAATAAATTGTCCACGCATCATAAGTTTTCTCCGCTCTTTGTCCCAACAATTTCTCCCTGGCGATTTTTTCCCTTAATTGTATCTACGATTTTCATAAGAAAAACGTCCAGGCGTTGGGCGTATCTACCCATCTTCTTCCTCTGCGTTTTCCTTGAGGAATTTTACCAGTTCATATCCTCTTGAGTCCTCTGCATGTTACCCAAAACTGGAATGTGTTTTACCTTCTCCCCAATGGCGAAGTTTCCTGGAAGTCTCCTCTGCGAGGATGCCTATGTTTTTCCCAGCTCTCATTCTCCTTGCTTTCCTCCCTAGGAAGGAATTTTGTTCCTCTATTTTCTTAATAATTGTTGGGAATATTTTAAAGGGATAGAGTGTCATCTCATTCAAGGTGTTACACTATACTTTAATGTCCACAAAACTCAGAGATTTAGGGAAAACACCAAAGGAAATATCAAACTCTAAATTTTGTCTCAGCGCATGTTGCATTCTAATACCTAACGAGATTTGAATAATGTCTTAAATATAAAATTATTACGTACATCCATTATAAGACTTACTCTATGTTTTGTTTTTCCTGGAATATGCCCAGCGATTCTCATAACTTAAGCTGTGATTTGCTTGGATTTCACTCAGCTATTTCATTACTTACTCTGCGGGCTTTTGCGTAGAATATGCCCAATGACTCTCATAAACTTAAGCCGACTTCATATAGTTTTTATATAAATATGAAGAGGCTGGGATTTTGTTATATTTTTTCCAATAGGTTGTTGACCCCTTTGTCAATTGGATATGCAAGGAACAAGGCCTTGATTTCTCTTTTTGTTTAAAAAAAAAAAGGCTGGGTCCTTATTTAAAATTTTTAAAATTGAAATTAAGGTAGGAATGAATTTCGATATCTATGGACTTAATAGATTGATTTTATTAATTTAATTTAAGGTTGGAATCCTTGTGCATCTATAAGATGATGAACTTCCTTAAATTCTCTTAGATTGACGCGCAAGCACCTAAAATCCTTCATTTTCTTGTATGAATGATCTTGCTAAGGTTTTAAGAGATATTCAAGTAGAAGTGAATTATCAAGAATTTCTTAAAGAATATTGACTTCCTTATGGTTTCTTAAGATTATCATTGACTCATCCTCATATATTTTAAATTGGGGATAGCCTAATCTTATATGGACTAAATTTTAATATTTCCTTCCAAGGGAGAGTACTTATATCCATTTAGTTATCTTTTAAATATCAAGAAGAATTATTATAAATAAGTAAACTCTTCATTAATAAAATCATTGGATATGAAAATAAAGTGGACAATTACTTTTGCGCCATGAAAAAGAATTGGTGATTTTTCTTGTGCCACGAATTTAACCTGATGTATGATCGGTTACGAATTTATTAATCTCACGTCATGAAAATAAGTTGATGATTAATCTTGCGTCATGAAGCATATGTTGATGTGTGATTGCTTAGGAGTTTTCTTACTCATGCACCATGAAAATGAAGTTGATGATAAACCTTACGTCATGAAATTAATGTTGATGTATGATGAGTTATGTAATTAGCTTCCTCTTGCGCCATGATCATAATGTCGAGGTATGGTTGATTGAGTAATTAATTATGTTTATGTATGATGAGTTGAGTAATTAGCTTACTCTTGTGCCATTAATTATGTTTATGTATGATTGTTTTAGAAACTAGATTACTCTTGCGCCATTAATTATGGTGATTGATGATTGTTTTAGAAATTACTTACTCTTGCACCATGAAATAAAGATGATGTATAGTGGTTTAGTAGTTAGATTTCTCTTGTTCCATGTAATAATTTTAATGTATGACTGATAATATATACTGAAGTTATGAGTTGTGATTGATTAAGGGATTTAGACACCTCCTTGTTCCTTAGAACAACCGCCATCCCTAAGACCTTAAGTGGTCTCAATCAATCAAATGAATCCTAGATTTGAGCGTTGTTTATATGTCATGGAGGTCTTAACAATGCAGGATAGGTTGGGTGGGTAGTAATTTATATTCAACGACGTTGTTGATCATTATTTATATTTTGCTTCAGTTGATTATGATGTATTGAACTGTTTCGCTATTTATGTTTATGTGTGATCATGTGATGCTTTTATTTATGTCAATGCTTTGGCTTGTGTCGTTATTGATTTCAATGATGTGCTTCTTGTAATGGTATTAATTTATGTTGTGATGATTTAACTTCCTAATGCGAGGAAATTTTTTATTTACCTATTTTGCATCACTATTTTTGTTGTAACGGAGGGGTCATTACACTATCTTCATTTCATAACTATGTTTCCTATTTCGACATTCTTTTAGCAAAATTGCAAATAAATAGAAACTAGAACCTATGTAAAATTTGCACTGAAGAAATGGAGGTGATAACAATCTAAAGTTCGTTGTTCCTCTCAACCTTAATCCATAACAACCAACACTACTTCCTATGTATATCCCCGTGTCTGATCGTTGAATCCACAAGGACGAAGGCTAAGTTCTTATTCCTGTGAAAAGTCCTCTCGAATATCACACATTTTGATACTATGGTATTATTCCTTGTCATGCGAGCCTCCTACTCAATTCATGTGAAGTATTCTTATACAATTTCCTAGGTATTTTGCTCATTAATGAGACACCTTCTCACTCAAACTTTTACTTGAGTTTTTACCATATCTTCTAGGAATATGTTTCATTGGCCCACCTCAGTTTGATCCAAGTTCTTGCCACGTGGTCTCTTATGAAATTCCACTTGTCATTCCTCCTTGTGGGTCAGCAATTTCTATTTTAACAACTACCTTCAAATTGTCATTCCCTTCTTTTTATTAAATAATATATAAATGTTTTACAATTTTTTTGACCACCCTTGGTCAAACTTAAATTAATTCAATAGTTCAACTGCATAAATACATAAATTATTAATAATTTAAAAATCCAAGATATTACACTAAACTTTATTTTAGAAATTCCTTGCTTAACTAGACTGGAAAGGGATGTTTACATTTTTTTCTAACACAAACTAGCATACTAGAATTTATTCAACAATGCCTTCCTCAACCAAAATTTGCAAGAGAAGAATACAATAGAAAAAACTAACTACATACTAAACTCTCTTGTATTGAGTGGCGAAGGAAAGGGGGCTACTTTCCCAGTGGCTTATTGTGTTACTTGTTTGCTACATGTGTCTCTCATACACGTTCCCCCCCTTCTTGTATGTCTACAAATATTATTACAATATTTTGTTTCATTAGTAAGGAAAGGCATTGAGAAGTTGTACCCACACACCTTTAGGGCCACACTGAATTACTATTAACATATTTTGTACATTCATTACTTGTCACCAACCATGGTACTTTTAAAGGACTAAAATATTATACTTAAGTATAGTATTCTAGGAAATTATTTTAGATTGAAAAAATATCGATATAGATATGAAGATGAATATTCAATAAGAAAACATATAGTTTACTATTAAAACTTGTAAAATTTGGAAAATATTATTAATATAGGAATATCTTATTTTACAAACATGTAAATTTTGAAAGTGAAAATGACCAATTGGAATAGCCATAGTGTAAATGTTCTACATTTTGACCTTTCTCCGACAATATTTTCTGGGGATATTTTCCCGAAATCCGGTCATAAATTGTTCGATCCATAGATTTGAGTGATTATTTTTATATAATCTGAGTGCCCTAGTGGTTTTTCAGCATGTTGAATCCATTTCTACATTCAATAATGGATTTTAAGCAACATAAAATAGTTACTTTATGCATATTTCTGTCATTGGATTTCGGAGAAAAAATCCAAAACATAACACATTTAGATAACATCATTGGAATATGTAGTTTTGAAAAGAAGAAGACAAAAAATATCTTGTCACTAAAACATGTGACTTCGTTAAATGAACCATCACAAATCTCTAAAGCCCATACTCCATTATGCCTAGTGAAATAATTTTTTTTGTCTTCTTTTACATTATAAAATAGGCATATCCTACCGAAAAGAGTACTTCCAAATGTAGATTTTGGTTAGTTATTTTGTCTTGTAGAAACGTTGTTATTCATTTTTCTTGAAATATAAATGATATCCTTAAATATATAACTTTTACCTTCCTACACAATATTATCGTTTTCTCTTCCTTTCACATAATGCATTCTATTGTCACCCAATGGAATGCATTTATTAGACTTGTCTTCAACAAACTCAAAAGATTAATTAAATATGTTGGTCATGTGTTTTTATACTCTAGCATAAAAATAATTAATACTTGACTTGCCTCATGTTTCAAAAGCAATAAAAGAATAAAGTTTCAACTGCGCTTTCTTTTCTTTTTACAATGTTGCATTATTTTTGGTAATTTTTCCATGTTGTAAATCGTACCTTTATTTTATCCACTCTACTTTCATACTTTGTACTTTATTACTCCCTGCATATGGCGAGGGACTATAGTAACCGCCTCACGGTAAACAATAGTTGACCACGTATTACATAGTGCTTCATGTTGCATTAAATGTTACATTTCGTAGAAAAATTAAATTGTATGATAAGGGTTTGTAATATCCCACTCTCCTGAGCACACTTTTATTGACTTATTCTTTGAGGACACTTGCGTGCAAGTGATCTGGTTATGGTATGTTATGATTTCATTTGGATCATGGGTTATATATGATGATGACGATCTATTGTGCCTTGTTAAATTGATGTATATGTATTGACATATGCTATTGGGGAGTTTTCCTTAGTGTGCAATACACATGACATGTTACAGATGTTGATGGAATCAATCAACTTTCTTGAATTCCAAATTGAGTCAGGGAGTGGATACACACATGTGATATATGATTCATTTCAGTATGATTTATGTATATATATATTATTGACATTGTTTTTGTCAGTGGATGCAGGCTTAACGATGATTATTAATCCAAGTCACATAAAGAGTAGAGGGGTCATGCAAAAAAACCAGACATTGAGGGAGAGGTGTGGCAACATCCTTGTCAGATCCTAATATCACTCCCGCTGTGGCATGAATGGTAGGTCAACAATTACCTAGTTCGAGAGGTCCACGATGTTGTGAGGGCGGACTGAGACAGTCGCTCCTGAATATTACTAAGGGGTGCAAAATAAGGCATAATACTTATTCCTTAGAATCCTTTAGTCTCTCACAAGGTTGACTGAGTGGAGTGTTGACTCCAAGGGTCAGAAAAAATTCAAAAACCAATCAAAGGCGAGTGGTACCCTTGGAGCAGAGAGGTGTATCTTCAAGGGCGAGTCATGTAATAAAAACAAATTCAGTTAATAAATCTAGGTGGTCTAGAAAACATTGACGTGATTAGACCTTGTTAGAATAAAATAATTAATTAAACAGTAAATTATTAATTATAATCCTAAGTCTAATACTAAGCCTAATTATGAGTTTAATTAAGGGACTATTTAAAAATATTAAATAAATTAAAATAATTGAGATAAATCAAATTCCAGGAAAAATTGAGTAAAATCTAATGATTGGATAAAATGCACATGTGTGCATGAAATTAATAAATTGGATTTTTAAAATAGAAGAAATAATAAAAAGAGAGAATATGTGTACACATAGAATGGTATCTGGAGTCAAGCTACCACTAGTCTAACTAAAAGAAGACTATTAATCCAACTCTAACTAAGATCTAGTTAGGAGACACTGATTAAATAAAAATTTGGGGAACAAAGAGACACCTAAGAGCGAAAATAAGAACACATTGGAGAATGTGAGGGGAATTGATTTTTAAATAAAATAAAAATGGTAATTACTTGTGCAACTTGGGGAGAGTGTGACAAGTGTGGGAGTGAATAATCCTAATTGAATTAATTAAAAAGCTAATTAATTGTGCATGGGTACATGTTTCATTGGGGATTTTTCTATAAAACAAAAGAGGTAGAAGAGTGGGGGACTCACTTATTCTTGGTAATGTTATGCTGCCAAAATTTTGTGGACATTGTTTTACTTGTGAGAGTTAGGATAAAAAGCTTGTAAAAAGAGTGGAAGATCCTCCTTGTGAGGGAAGCCTTGGAGATATTATTTTTTTGCTTTCTGATGTTTGGCCCCATTAATGATTGGGGGCTAAGGGGGAAGAAGAGTACTCCTAGTGTTGGTTGGCAAGCAAAGGAAAGGAAGACGTTCACATAGTTCATTCGGTTAAAATCACTAACAATGATATTCAATTTGGTTACGGTATTTACATTCAGATGTTTATTGTCCAAAAACTTTATATCATAGTAGTTATTCCAAAGAAAAAATATTTCTCAATAGGTAGTTCGATGTAGAATTATTGTTGGATTTCCTTAATTTATATTAACCTCAAATTTGTATTATTCGCTGTGATTTAGATTGTTAAAGGAATTGAAAGTTATACACTAATGAGCAGATTATTAAATATTATGATGGTTGTAGCGAAGTTATTAAGGAATCCTGTTAATTTTATTTTGGAACTATACTTTTTAATTGCCATAGAAAATTTTATATGAATGACTGTTGACAAAAAATTGTTGTTCTTTAATTAAGTAATTTTGTAGAAAGATTGTATGCTAATCATCGATCATTGATCAACACATACCTCAAACGAAATGCCTTGTAATGCCTTGATCTGTTGATAATTAATCTCATTAAGTGGAATGATTTCGTGTGATTGATGTGTTAAATATTTATGTAGAAAATAGATGTAAATGGATGTTCTCTTTACTTGTAGAGTGGTTGTGATAAAGTAGAACTGACGAGGATTTTTTAAGAGACCCATCTAATCTATCGACCTCCTTTTTACATGACAAGAATGAGTAGTTAAGCCAGTATTTAATTGATGTTGAATTCCTAGTTCATGCTCCTCTGACTATGTTATCACTCTAGGAAACTCTCCTAGGCTGTAAGTCAGAGATGCATGGTAACTTAATATTTTTGGAAGCTATTTTCTCAATAATTGATGTGGGTTTGGATCAAGATGAATATCTAAGGGCTGTACTGTGTCTTAAAGACTGTCTAGAAATATCAAATATTACAAGGCCTTCTAAGAATGTAATCAAACAAGGATTAATCAAAGAGAACAGAAGATAGTTGCTTGAACCAGATTATACTCATATAAAACAATAAGCAGAATGGGTTTAGAAACTAAGGCAATAACTTATGATTCTTAACTTAATCAATCAAGTAGTGAGATGGCAGTCAAATGTAGATCGAATAAGCACTAATAAAGAAATGATTCACTCATAAGATATCATAGAACAGAGAAGAAAGGTATGAAAAAATAGATGAAGGAAGCTTGCAATCTTTCATATATTAAGAATAAGTCTTATTTACAGTAGAAGCATATAGAAACCAAAATCAAACCTTTAGTTCATATTCTATCTTTAGCTTTATAGCTTTACAATGTAGTTTTGAGATCCTAAAAGCATGGATGAGATATACTAAAGATAGAAAGTCAAAATTTAGTTTCCAAAAGAAAGGGAATGATCCCCAAAAATGAGGTCAATCCCACATTTCATGGTCTTCATATCTTGTAGAGTCATTGTGCAGTGCAGAATAGCCTTCCAAGGCTAAGTAATGACTCTCCCAAGAGATACAATTCAAATTTGTTGAGATGTGCAAAAATCCAATCTGTTTCCACCAAAATAGGTGCCAAAATCAACTTAGCTACCCTTTCTAATCCTTATGCACCAAAAATGGATCTTGAAACTGAATATATAATTCATCATCCATCCATCATGAGTGTTTTCAAATGATTTGGATCGGAAAAACCTCGATCTGTGCAAAAATTCAGTCATTCTGGCAGTGACAGGCTTTCAGTGTTTAACATAGAAGACTTTTGGGTGATTTAACTACCGAAAGATCTTCTTTCAGTGGTTAATGAACAATTGTCCTGTTCGCCTAAACCACTGAAAACTTGACTTTGTCAAAACTTCAAAATTTGCAAAAATGATTACCTTGATGTTCTGCTGAGTGTTCAAGGTCTTTTGGATGATGTAGCTCCTCTTTGTGTAGATCTTCGAACTTCAACTTGTTGTGTGGAAGATTGTGGTATATCTACCATGGCTGTAGCTAAGTGGGCTAGAGTTTCCAAACCTGTTTGCTCCTGTGTTGGCGATTAAGAATCTTTTAATTTCAGCCTCAGAATTCTAAGTTGCCTGTACAGCTTCATGTTCTCCCTTATCAACACCTTGTTCCTATCTTTGATCTTATCATGATTTTCTTTGAGGATTTGTTTCATGTTGAAAAGTTCTGCATTTCTTTCAGTCATGTCTGTATTTTCCTTTTTAATAACTCTTTCCAAGACTTCCATTTCATATACTTGTTGCATGAGTTTATTGATTTTCTGTGCCTTAGATGCTTTAGGCTTACTTGAAGAATCTTTTGCCAATGGTGGACTGTGTGCCTCTGGGGTAGTTGGTGAGGGCAAGTTGGAACAATTGTTTGCAAATTGTCCAGCCTGTACATTACCTTGTGTCTCTGCTAACTCCTGTTCTGGCTCCGAGTCACTATATGGTAAGCTTAAAGGGTTACTTCCTTCAGCAAGGTCCTTGGTCTGTTCACCCTCAAAATGTAACTTTCTTTTGGTTGTTTTTCTTTTAACAGAGGATGATTCTATCGGATCTCTTGGTGGTGAGATACCCTTCCATTTTCTATGACTGCTTTTAGGAGTAATGGTCGTCTTTGTGGCAACTTTTTTACCCTTCTCCTCCTGTTGCCAATCAGTCTGGAATTCATTCCAGAAGAGGAAGTAGTTCCAATCTACCTGCCTTTTCTTCAATGACTCTTTGACAATGAGAGTAATGAGTCCTTTATGAGACAATCTACTTGCCACCTTAGTGGGCTTGGCCTTCACCTGCCTAGCCATTTTCATGAGAGCTTTGTGCAAGTAAAACGGTAAATTGATGGGACATCTCCTTGTGAAGTGATTTAAAATTTTGAAGTGGTAGAACATGACTCTATTGTATCTACCTTCACAGTTGATATAGACAAAGATTGGCTTCAGGAGAGATTTCCATTTAGGTTCCAGATAATACATTGGTATGTTTTTTATCCATGTAAGATCTTTGTGCAGAGGCTGTGGGTAGGATCTAAATTCAATATTTGAAGGTACAATTGATTTGAACCAACAATCGCCTATTCTGGGAAGACCCGTGAACTCTTCTATGGCTTCCTCAACAACCACAAACTGCTCCTTTCCCACTGTTGTTGTTCTTCCATCATACGAGCTACCAAAGTTTTCGGACACCTGTTGGTGAAAATCTGCCAATTTTTCACAATACGTGTAGACTCCAGTTTTCTTAAAGAACTCGGCCACCTCAGGGTGCGCCTCAAGGTACCAAACTCCATCCAATTCATCCCTTATAACTGGCCCTGTTTACGGCATTTAGTAAATGCTGACTGTACCTGCGATTTATGAAAAACTTCATGTCAGGGAGATAAGGACTCTATGATTTAGGATGACAGGGAGTATGACTCAGAGAAAAATAAGCGAGATAGGGTGACTTAGAGTTCTGATCGCAAAGCTCAATCACTAATAGAATTTAGGCAATAGACTGACTGAAAACATGCCGAAAATTTTGAGTTTCGGTGAAATGTACATTTAAATTGAAATAGTATGGGATTTGAACTACCTGATGACTCGACCTTGCTTGATGGTATGAAAATTGGCTTGATAACAATCTTCTAAACTCGAACTACACTCGACAATCACCACAAAAACGAGATTATGGTCTCTGGATATGCGTTTGCTTGATGAAATCACGGGCTCAAGATTGTCACAATGGATCTCGAATTCGAATTGATAATAAATGGAGATCAAATCAGAGATTAATCGGGGTCATAATGGATCTGTGTATTTGTGACTGGAGATAGTGAGGGGCTACATGACTAATCATTTATGTTAGTCAGGAAACACGCATGAGTTTCTGTGTCTTTGTTGAGCCTTAATTTTGAAATGAAAAATGCAGTTAAAAGGACAACAAGGTATCAATCTTTAGATAGACACAACAAGAACATGCATACCTTACCACCTCCATGGACTTTCGGTGGTTATATCTTCATGATTGCGCCAATTGACAACTGGCTCGTGTGAAAGCACGTGCTTTTCATTTTTCCCATTGAAATCTTTTCGTTAGTTAACCGAGATTTTTCTTTTCCCTCTTAACTACCGAGAACGAAGGCTTTCGGTGGTTAATGAGCACGTTTCAGGCTCACCTAAACCACTGAAACCTGAAATTTTGTCTTTTGCTTGACCAAACCAAATCAAAAGTTCTTTCTGAGTTCATTTACAAAAAATAGAGTCTCTAACCTACCTACAAAAATTTAGAAATAAATTTTGGACCAGAATATATCACCTAAAAAGTAAAATCTCCACCAATTTATTTGAGGAGATAACACTAGCTCCTATTGGGGATGAACGCCTCCCTGTGAGGCTTCAAGAATCATAGAACCAATGCCTTTCCTGAAAAACAAAACTAAAAACTACTACTAGTGTTTCCATTGGGCATGGAGTTATTCTGTAAAAATAAAGACTAAAACTAAAATTACAATGACCAGTCTTCACAGCCTTAGACAAAATAGAGTTTCAGAAATCGACCATTCACTAGGCCACCGAACATTTCTTAACCTCCCATATTATGAAGAATGAATGTGGTGTTGTGCTATACTTGAGTTATCATGAAAGGCTCGGTCCACAAAGAATCAAACTTTTTATGTTTGCCTTTATCCTGTCTGAGAGCATCCCATTTCAGAACCCAATCACCAACCTAAAAATTATCCAACTTTGTCTTTCTGTCAAAAGTATCTTTGATATTCTTTTGATGAGCCTCTGATCTGTCCACTAACAGTTCGCGGGCCTACTGCAATTCCACCAAATCAAACATTCTTCTTACCATATCATTTGACTCAGTTTGCTCTTCCTGAAAGAATCTAGCCACTAGTAAAATTAACTGAACAGGAAAAATGGCATCAGTCCCATAGACTAATTTTAATGGAGAGGTTCCTATGGACTTTTTGATAGTTACTCTTTTGATAGTTACTCTTCCTGCCCACAGAGCAAATTTTAGTTTAGAATCCCAATTCTTTTTATTCTCCTCTAACAATTTTCTGATGATTTTGATTAAGCTCTTATTGGATGATTTGGCTAGGCCATTACCTTGAGGGTAGTAGGGGGTCGAATGTACCAACTGGATGCCCATTGATTCACACATGTCTACCAATGCCTCTGCTTTGAACGTTGTTGCATTATCTGTTACCAGCCTTTTGGGATAGCCGAATCTGCTCAAGATATTTTCATAAAGAAACTTCATGGCAACCTGGTGAGTGGCATTCCTGGTGGGAACTGCCTTTATCCATTTTGTAAAATAATCTGTGGCTACTAAGATCCACTTATGTTGACCACTAGACGAAGGATTTATCTCACCTATAAAATCTAAACCCCACTGCTGGAAAGGGCCATTCACTACTATAGGTCTCAGGGGCAAGGATTTTAGCTACTGTTTTCCTGTGAATCTTTGACATTTATCACAAGCTTTGACGAAGGCACACACATCTGACAAAAGAAAAGGCCAATAGTATCCAGCCCTTAGAATTTTATGAACTGTGGTCTTCGAGTAATGATGACCTCCACAAACACTTGAATGAAACCGATGTATAACTTCTACTGACTCTTCTTTGTCTAAACATCTGTGTAGTAAACTAGCAGGGTCTTTCCAATATAACAGATTATTGTAAATGCAAAATTTGATGGCTCTGAGCTTAAGGGATCGTGCTTGAGTCATGCTGAGTTCAGGAGGAACCTCTAGTTTTTGTAAAAAATGTATAATACCTGAGTACCATTCACAAGAAGACAAATGCTCTGCCACCTATTGATTGTTATGTTTCCCTTCTGCTGCCACCTCCGTCTACAAATTCGTTGAATTTTCCCCTATGAAATTTATGCCCAACATCTCATGGTTTTCCTCTGTTAATAGCTTAGCAAGGCCTTGGATTTTGACCAATTTGGTGGGATTCACTTCAATGTTAAACTCGATCAACTTTGCAATCCATGTAGCTCTCTTTCTGTCAATATTAGGCTGAGTCAAAACATCTTTCACGGAGGGTGAAGCAACATATGCAATGACTTTTGAGTGGAGGATATAAATTCTGAAATCTTTTAAAGATTTTATGAGAGCATAGGCTTGTTTTTCAATAGGATCATACCTTAGTTCAGCATCTCTGAGTGTTTTGCTGAAGAAAGCAACTGGGTGATCCATATTGTTATCATCTTTTTGTAGTAGGACTGCTGCCACTGTGTCATAAGAAGAAAAGGAAAAAATGTAGAAAATCTTGTTTTAATCCAGACTGATCATAGTAGGGGATTCCATGATAACATGTTTGATATCCTGAAATGAATTTCTTGTGTTGTATGTCCATTTTATCTCAGACTCCTTTTTCAACATACATGTTATGTGTTTTACTAGCTTGGCAAAATTTGGAACAAATCTTCTAACAAAATTAATCTTACCGAGGAGCGATTGAATATCCTTTTTCGACCTTGGCAAGGATAGCCTCTGAATTGTTTCCACCTGAGCAGGATCAATTTTCATGCCTTCTGATGAGACAATGTGGCCTAAGAGCTTGCCTTTCCTGAGAGCAAAATGGGACTTTTGGGGATTCAATGAGATTTCGAACTGCCTGCACTTCAGAAACACTCTTTTTAAATGCTTTAGATGCTCCTCATGATTGTTGGAATAAATTGTCATGTCATCAAGATAGATGAGGAAAAACTTGTCCTTCTAACCCACGAAAGCTATGTCCATGGCCCTTTGAAATGTGGCTCTGGCATTCATTAATCCAAATGGCATTTTGGCGTACATAAAGATACCCCAAGGAGTAGTAAACGCAGTCTTCTCTTGGTCATCAGGATGGACAGAAATCTGGTTATAGGTCGAAAAACCATCTAGGAAAGACATAACAGTAGCCCCTGAATTTCTTTGCAGCTAATGTTCCATTTTAGGTAGGGGATAATTGTCTTTCTTAGAGCATTTATTTAGGTTTCTAAAGTCCACACATAACCTGACCTCACCATTTTTCTTTCTCACTATTACTAGATTTGCAATCCATTTAGAGTATCTCAAAGGGATTATGATCTTAGCATCAAGAAGCTTTTTGATTTCTCTTTCAATCACAGGAAAAAGAAGAGGACTGATAGGTCTTAGCTTTTGTTTGAAAGGGATGGTGTCCTTTTCAAGAGGCATCTTATGTTGAATGATATCAGGGTCATAAGTCTTCATATCACTATATTTCCAAGCAAAAACATCAGAAAAGTGTTTCAAAATGCTGCAATATTCGGACTTCTAATCAACAGTCAATTCAGAGGACAGATTTATGAATTTAGGTTGGCTTTCACTCCCTATGTTGTGCTCATGAATAGCAGGATCTTTCTCCTTTTTATCTGGCTTGTAGGGGACATCATTGTGATCAAATAGCTTTTCAGGAGGTACCAAACCCTGAGGTATATAATTGTTAGGTAGCTGAACAATATCATGCTGACCCAATTTTTGTTTTAGCTTAGGCTTTTGGGATTCCTCTACATTTATACTCTGCTAGTCAACGTGAATATCAAAAAACTCATCTACCACCTGAAGAAATCTATTAAGTTCATCATCATCTTCAAAAAATTTCTGGTACTTAATATTGCCGGGCAAAGATGGCCTATATTTGACTTGGATTTCATAATTGAGCCTGGGGGGCATGGGAGGAATAAACAAGCTGGCTGAAACAACAAGGGAATAGGCAAGATGATTCATATCTCTGGGTATATAAGAATCTCTAAAATGGAAAAAGAATCTCTAATTTTCCATACCTCATCCCTGTAGGCTTTCAATCTGACATGCTTTGCTTGGAAAGTATTGTTTACTTGTTGTATGATGAGATCCGCATCTTCGAACACATTTAATCCTTTTATTCCCATCTCCTTAGCTGGATTTAATCCCAACAGCAAGGCCTCATACTCTGCTATGTAGTTAGTAGTTTTGAAATCAATCTTAAAAGATAAATGTATAGTCTCCTTCGAAGGAGAAATCAAAACTACCCCTGCACCTACTGAATCTTTGGTACTGGCCCCATCAAAATACATAGTCCAAACTGGAACACCCTTATCATTAGTTTGTTATTCAGTGGGCTTCACAAGCTGTAAAGGAGCTGATTGGGAATCACCTATTTGAAGAATGCATGAGCCAAAATCTGTGTCTACAGCCTAAATTGGATGATTTACAGAATTTTTTGCATCGTTGATGATGTAGGCAAGTTGATTCTCTCTGTAAAGTCTTTTTAGCTCTCCTCCAAACACCGGGATCGTAGCATATGAAAGATCCATCTGCAATGTAGCTCCTAACGTTTTTCTCCATGGATGAGACAAGAGGAGTCCACACTTGGGTGGGATATTAGCAACCACCACATCCATTACCATGCTTCTCATTGGCAATTGTGCAAGGTTTATAACAAGGTATTTTATGAGGCCAAAGCATTTGACTTTCCTAGAGTCAAAAGCGAAGAGATCATGATATGGTTTGGTGACCTCAATCCCAAGCTCATCCATCACTGCTTTGGGCATAAGATTATGTGATGCTCCTAGATCAAGCAAGCAGTTATGAAGGATCTTATCATGAACATTTAGAGATATATAGAATGGTGGAAAAGAATCATCTCGTTCTTCTATCATAGGCCCTATAGTTACTGTTGGCTTGTAATCTTGTAAGTTTACAAAATCAGTAGATGAAGAGGTCTTTGGTTCAAGGGACTTCGGGATGGCAGACTTGAAAATATCATTCTTCATGAGTTCGGTCAATGGCATAGGTATCTTTACTTTCTGAATTTATGATTTGAAATTAAAATAATATGTTGATTTATCAGAAGCTTTTACCTTGTTGGAAGGAGCTTTGAGAATGACATGCTCCTTGGCTAGGGGCTGTGATTGCTTCTGCTACTATTTTGCAGGAGTGGAATTTTGTTTTGCAGGAGCAGCAGGCTACTTGGCAGCAACTTCTTTCTTCTTCACAGGAGAAGAGAGCAATGGTTTAGGGGTAGAATTTTTAGACATTAAATTATAACCTTTATGTTCATCCGTCAGGTATAAAAATTCTTCAATACTTGCCTCATCAATTTGCTTGTCCATCAAGGCTTCTTCATAATCTACTTGTGTCAAAAAGGAGGAATTATTTTCGTCACCAAAACAATTTATGTCATTTGCTTCTTCAACTTCATCATGAGATATCTGTTGTTCTTCTTCTAACATTGCATTTTGGAAAGGGGGTCTGATTCTTTGATCATCAACTGCATTCTTGTCTCTTTGAATGATCTAGACTTGTTGATTGTTCCTTCTGTAAAAGAAAGCATTCAGATTTATAGGGACAAAAGAATTTGGCTCTTTTGTCCTTGCTAGTTGTTGATTCTGGATCATCAATTTTGACATTTCAGATGTCAATTTGTCCAACATATTCGCCATCTTTTCAATTCTTCTATTAGAAGAAGAAGGGGGCTCAACAGAAGACTTCTTTCTCTCAACCTTTCCTTTGAGCTTCTGAGATGCCATAATATTTGATTTGACTTCGAGGGCAACATCTTGCATTAAAGAAAGTGTGGTTGATCTTCTTTCTCTGAGGATTAGACAAAAATCTGGATCAAAAGCAACAGAGAATGTGATCTTTGCCGATGCATCACTTGGTTTGATCTCTACATGGATATTGCCAAACATTCTATTAAATCTTTTGATGAAGTCTGAGATCAACTCCCCATCTTCTCTTCTTAAGTTTCTGAACTCAGAAATGTAATATAGTAGATCTCTTCTTTCTCCCCAGTGTTCTAAGAATACATCATCTAGTTGTTCAATACCTATGACTAAATTTGCCGGTAGCTCTTTGAACCACTTCCGGGCTTGGCCATCCAAACTCTGCACAAAAACTCTAGTCCACACATCTTCTTCTGAAATGTTAATATTTTCAGCATAAGCATAAAAAGATTCTATATGTTCTTCAACGGTATAATCCCCAGCTCCGGTAAACTTTGGCATATAATTTTGATAATCTCCAGTTGGCATGGTAGATAAGGGATTGGGCAAGACAAGTGGAGCATACCTATTTGATAAAATATGTTCCATCTTGGTTAAAAGGACAACCATGGTAGTCTTGGGGGTTGATACAGAAGAAGAATTCACAGGATATGAAGGTTGAGATGGGATGGCTGAGTTTAAATAAAATGGTTGTCTCACTTCACTTTGAGCAAAATTTTCAAAGATGGGTGAAAAATAAGAGGCCTTGTAAAATTGACCAAGAAACAAGGCTAGGCTTTCTTCTCCCTTAGAGGACAAATCATGTAAAATATCTTCAAGAGTAGGAATATTAGTATGAGTGTAGAAAACACCCTCTGTAGGCTTGGTGGGTGAGGAATTCAAAGAAGAAGAAGAAGAGGTTTCTTTTTGCTGAGGGGATCGTGTAATTACCACTTTAAGGTTGGATGAAATATCATGCTAAAAAATAGAGTCTGTAACATTAGAGGAAAGTGAAGGTTCCTCTACCTTCAATATTTCAGATAAAATTTCGATTTCCTGAGAACTATGAGTTTCAGCAGCAGAGGATTTAACTAGAGGCCTTTTATATATGAAAGAGGAAGTGTCAGTTTGAATACCTGGATTTGATGTCTTTGCAGATCTGGAAGCCTGTCTTTGTAAAGATTTTCCCATACTAATGATCTTCTCAGGGTTAGGAACTGGTGCTGCCAGTGTGCCTTCTTGGTTCGCCCTGGTGTGAGCTCTTTTCGGAGCCACTTCGTTTCAATGGAGTCGCCAGATAGATGGTTACAACCCAAAATATGTCTAGGCTTTGTCTATCATCAAATCTAGATCTATTTCGTCTCCCAAGGAAGCTGAGCTTCGATCTCCTCTACCCGGCAACCACAGAAATTTGTTATCACTCCAGGAAACTCTCCTAGGCTGTAAGTCAGAGATGCCTGGTAACTTAATATTTTTGGAAACTATTTTCTCAATAATTGATGTGGGTTTGGATCAAGATGAATATCTAAGGGTTGGACTGTGTCTTAATGACTATCTAGAAATATCAAATATTACAAGGCCTTCTAAGAATGTAATCAGACAAGGATTAATCAAAGAGAACAGAAGATAGTTGCTTGAACCAGATTATACTCATATAAAACAATAAGCAGAATGGGTTTAGAAACTAAGGCAATAACTTATGATTCTTAACTTAATGAATCAACTAGTGAGATGACAGTCACATGTAGATCAAATAAGCACCAATAAAGAAATGATTCACTTATAAGATATCATAGAACAGAGAAGAAAGGTCTCAAAACATAGATGAAGGAAGCTTGCAATCTTTCATATATTAAGAATAAGTCTTATTGACAGTAGCAGCATATAGAAACAAAAATTGAACCTTTAGTTCATCTTCTATCTTTAGCTTTATAGCTTTACAATGTAGTTTTGAGATCCTAAAAGCATGGATCAGATATACTAAAGATAGAAAGTCAAAATTCGGTTTGCAAAAGATAGGGAATGATCCCCAAAAATGAGGTCAATCCCACATTTCATGGTCTTCATATCTTGTAGAGTCATTGTGTAGTGTAGAATATCCTTCCAAGGCTGAGTGATGACTCTCCCAAGAGATACAATTCAAATTTGTTGAGATGTGCAAAAATCCAATCTGTTTCCACCAAAATTGGTGCCAAAATCAACTTGGCTACCCTTTCTAATGCTTATGCACCAAAAATGGATCTTGAAACTGAATATATAATTCATCATCCATCCATCATGAGTGTTTTCAAATGATTTGGATCAGAAAAACCTTGATCGGTGCAAAAATTCAGTCATTCTGGCAGTGACAGGGTTACGGTGGTTAACATAGACGACTTCCGGGTGATTTAACTACTGAAAGCTCTTCTTTGCTTTCAGTGGTTAATGAATATTCGTCCTATTTGCCTAAAGCACCGAAAAATTGACTTTGTCAAAACTTCAAAATTTGCAAAAATGATTACCTTGATGTTCTCTTGAGTGTTCAAGGTCTTTTGGATGATGCAGCTCCTCTTCGTGCAGATCTTCGAAATTCAACTTGCTGTGTGGAAGACTGTGGTATATCTACCATGGTTGTAGCTAATTTGGCTAGAGTTTCCAAACCTATTTGCTCATGTGTTGGAGATTGAGAATCTTTTAATTTCAGCCTTAGAATTCTAAGCTGTCTGTACAACTTCATGTTCTCCCTTATCAACACCCTGTTCCTATCTTTGATCTTATCATGCTTTTCTTTGAGCTTTGGTTCATGTTGAAAAGTTCTACAATTCTTTCAGTAAAGTCTGTATTTGTCTTTTTAATAACTCTTTCCAAGACTTCCATTTCATAGACTTGTTGCAGGAGTTTATTGATTTTTCGTGGCTTAGATGATTTAGGCTTGCTTAAAGAAGCTTTTGCCAATGGTGGACTGTGTGCCTCTGGGGGAGTTGGTGAGGGCAAGTTGGAACAATCGTCTGCAGCTTGTCCAGCCTGTACATTACCTTGTGTCTCTGCTAACTCCTGTTCTGGCTCCGAGTCACTATATGGTAAGTTTAAAGGGTTACTTCCTTCAGCAAGGTCCTTGGTATGTTCACCCTCAAATTGTAAATTTCTTTTGGTTCTTTTTCTTTTAACAAAGGATAATTCTATCGGATCTCTTGGTAGTGAGATACCCTTCCGTTTTCTATGACTACTTTTAGGAGTAATGGTCGCCTTAGTGGAAACTTTTTTACCCTTCTCCTCCTATTGCCAATCAGTCTGGAATTCATTCCAAAAGAGGAAGTAGTTCCAATCTACCTGCCTTTTCTTCAATGACTCTTTGAAAATGAGAGTAATGAGTCCTTGATGAGACAATCTACTTGCCACCTTAGTGGGCTTGGCCTTGACCTACCTAGCCATTTTCATGACGGCTTTGTTCAAGTAAAATGGTAAATTGATGGGACATCTCCCTGTGAAGTGATTTAAAAGTTTGAAGTGGTAGAACATGACTTTGTTGTATCTACCTTCACACGTGATATAGATAAAGATTGCCTTCAGGAGAGATTGCCATTTAGTTTCCAAATAAAATATTGGTATGTCTTTTTTCCATGTAAGATCTTTGTGCAGAGGCTGTAGGTAGGATCTAGATTCAATGTTTGAAGGTACAGTTGATTTGAACCAACAATCGTCTATTCTGGGAAGATCCGTTAAGTCAGCTATGGCTACCTCATCAACCACAAACTACTCCTTTCCCACTGTTGTTTTTCTTCCATCATACGAGCTAGCAAAGGTTTTAGACACCTGTTGGTGAAAATCTGCCAATTTTTCACAATACTTATAGACTCCAGTTTGCTTGAAGAACTCAGCCACCTCAGGGTGTGCCTCAAGGTACCAAACTCCATCAAATTCAACCCTTAGAACTGGCCCTGCTTTCGTCATTTAGTAAATGCTGACTATACCTGCGATTTAGGAAAAACTTTGTGCCAGGGAGATAAGGACTCTATGATTTAGGGTGACGGGGAGTATGACTCAGAGAAAAATAAATGAGACAGGGTGACTTAGAGTTCTGATCGCAAAGCTTAATCACTAACTGAATTTAGGCAATAGTATGGGATTTGAACGACCTAATGAATCGACCTGGCTTGATGGTATGAAAATTGGCTTGATAACGATCTACTGAACTCGAACTACACTCGACAATCATCACAAAAACAGGATTATGGTCTCTGGATATGCGTTTGCTTGATGAAATCACGGGCTCAAGATTGTCACAATGGATCCCGTATTCGAAATGATAATAAATGGAGATCAAATCAAAGATTAGTCGGGGTCATAATGGATCTGTGTCCTCATGACTGGAGATAGTGAGGGGCTACGTGACTAATCATTTCTGTTAGTCGGGAAACACGCATGAGTTTCTGTGTCTTTGTTGAGCCTTAATTTTGAAATGACAAATGCAGTTAAAAGGACAACAGGGTATCAATCTTTGGATAGATACAACAAGAACATGCATACCTTATCACCTCCATGGACTTTCAGTGGTTATATCTTCATGATTGTGCCAATTGACAATTGGCTCGTGCGAAAGCATGGGATTCTCATTTTTCCTGTTGAAATCTTTTCGGTAGTTAACCGAGCTTTTGGTTTTCCCTCTTAACTACTGAGAACGAAGGCTTTATGTGGATAATGAGTGTGTTTTAGGCTCTCCTAAACCACCGAAACCTGAGATTCTATCTTTTTCTTGACCAAACCAAATCAAAAATTCTTTCTGAGTTTATTTACAGAAAATAGAGTCTCTAACCGACCTACAAAAATTTAGAAATAAATTTTGGACCACAATCTATCACCTAAAAAACAAAATCTCCACCAATTTATTTGAGGAGATAACACTGGCTCCTATTGGGGATGAACGCCTCCCTGTGAGGCTTCAAGAATCATAGAACCAATGCCTTTCCTGAAAAAGAAAACTAAAAACTACTGCTAGTGTTTCCATTGGGCATGGAGTTATTTTGTAAAAATAAATACTGAAACTAAAATTACAATGACCAGGCTTCACAGCCTTAGACAAAATAGAGTTTCAGAAATCGCCCGTTGACTGGGCCACCGAACATTTCTTCACCTCCCAGATTCTGTAGAATAAATGTGTTGTTTTACTATACTTGAGTTATCATGAAAGGGCCAGTCTGCAAAGAATCGAACTTGTTATGTTTGCCTTTATCCTGTCTGAGAGCATCCCATTTCAGAACCCAATCACCAACCTGAAAATTATCCACCTTTGCCTTTCTGTCAAAAGTATCTTTGATCTTCTTTTGATGAGCCTCTGATCTGTCCACTAACTATTCGCGGGCCTGCTATAGTTCCACCAAATCAAGCATTCTTCTTACAATATCATTTGACTCAATTTGCTCTTCCTGAAATAATCTAGCCACTAGTAAAATTAACTGAACAGGAAAAATGGCATCAGTCCCATAGACCAATTTGAATGGAGAGGTTCCTGTGGAATTTTTGATAGTTACTCTGTCTTCCCACAGAGAAAATTTTAGTTTATAATCCCAATTCTTTTTGTTCTCCTCTAACAATTTTCTGATGATTTTGATTAAGCTCTTATTGGATGATTTGGACAGGCCATTACCTTGAGGGTAGTAGGGGGTTGAATGTACCAACTGGATGCCCATTGATTCACACCTGTCTACCAATGCCTCTGCTTTGAACGTTGTTGCATTATCTGTTACCAACCTTTTGGGACAACTGAATCTGCTCAAGATATTTTCATAAAGAAACTTCATGACAACCTGGTGAGTGGCATTCCTGGTGGGAACCACCTCTATCCATTTTGTAAAATAATTTGTGGCTACTAAGATCCACTTATGTTGACCACCAGACAAAGGATTTATCTCACCTATAAAATCTAAACCCCACTGCTGAAAAGGGCCATTCACTACTATAGGTCTTAGGGGCAAGGATTTTAGTGTTGTTTTCCTGTGAATCTTTGATATTTATCACAAGCTTTGACGAAGGCACACACATCTGAGAAAAGAAAAGGGCAATAGTATCCATCCCTTAGAATTTTATGAACTGTGGTCTTCGAGTAATGATGACCTCCACAAACACTTGAATGAAACTGATGTATAACTTCTACTGACTCTTCTTTGTCTAAACATCTGAGTAGTAAACCAGCAGGGTCTTTCCAATATAACAAATTATTGTAAATGCAAAATTTGATGGCTCTTAGATTAAGGGCTCGTGCTTGAGTCATGTTGAGTTCAGGAGGAACCTCTAGTTTTTGTAAAAAATGTATAATACCTGAGTACCATTCACAAGAATACAAATGCTCTGCCACCTATTGATTGTTATGTTGCCCTTCTGCTGCCACCTCCGTCTGCAAATTCACTGAATTTTCCCCTATGAAATTTATGCCCAGCAGCTCATGGTTTTTCTTTGTTAATAGCTTAGAAAGGCCTTGTCCTTTTACCAATTTGGTGGGCTTCACTTCAATGTTAAACTCGATTAACTTTGCAATCCATTTAGCTGTCTTTCCGTCAATATCAGGCTGAGTCAAAACATCTTTCACGGAGGGTGAAGGAACATATGCAATGACTTTTGAGTGGAGGATATAAATTCTGATATCTTTTAAAAAAATTATGAGAGCATAGGCTTGTTTTTCAATAGGATCATACCTTAGTTCAGCATCTCTGAGTGTTTTGCTGAAGAAAGCAACTGACTGATCCATATTGTCATCATCTTTCTGTAGTAGGACTGTTGCCACTGTGTCATAAGAAGCAAAGGAAAAAATGTAGAAAATCTTACTGTAATCTGGACTGATCATAGTAGGGAATTCCATGATAGCCTGTTTGATATCTTGAAATGAATTCCTTGCATTATCTGTCCATTTTATCTTAGACACCTTTTTCAACATACATGTTATGTGTTTTGCTAGCTCGGAAAAATTTGGAACAAATCTTCCAACAAAATTAATCTTACCAAGTAGCGATTGAATATCCTTTTTCGACCTTGGCAAGGATAGCCTCTGAGTTGCTTCCACCCAAGCTGGATCAATTTTCACGCCTTCTACTGAGACAATGTGGCCTAAGAGCTTGCCTTTCGTGAGAGAAAAATGGGACTTTTTTGGATTCAATGAGATTCCGAACTGCCTGCACTTCAGAAACACTCTTTTTAAATGCTTTAGATGCTCCTCATGACTGCTGGAATAAATTGTGATGTCATCAAGATAGATGAGGACAAACTTGTCCTTCTCACCCACGAAAGCTGTGTCCATGGCCGTTTGAAATGTGGCCCCGGAATTCATTAATCCAAATGGCATTTTGGCATACATAAAGGTACCCCAAGGAGTATTAAACGCAGTCTTCTCTTGGTCATCAAGATGGACGAAAATCTGGTTATAGCCGGAAAAACCATCTAGGAAAGACATAACAGTAGCCTCTGAAATTCTTTGCAGCAAATGTTCCATTTTAGGTATCAGATAGTTGTCTTTCTTAGAGCATTTATTTAGGTTTCTAAAGTCCACACATAACCTGAGCTCACCATTTTTATTTCTCACTATTACTAAATTTTCAATCCATTAAGAGTATCTCAAAGGGATTATGATCTTAGCATCAAGAAGCTTTTTGATTTCTCTTTCAACCATAGGCAAAAGAAGAGGACGGATAGGTCTGAGATTTTGTTTGAAAGGGATGGTGTCCTTTTCTAGAGGGATCTTATGTTGAATGATATCATGGTCATAAGTCTTCAGATCACTATATTTCCAAGCAAAAACATTACAAAATTATTTCAAAATCTTGCAATATTCGGACTTCTGATCAGCAGTCAATTCAGAGGACAGATTTATGAATTTAGGTTGGCTTTCGCTCCCTATGTTGTGCTCATGAACAGTAGGATCTTTATCCTTTTTATCTGGCTTGTAGGGGACATCATTGTGATCAAATAGCTTTTCAAGAGGTACCAAACCCCGAGGTATATAATTGTTAGGTAGCTGAACAATATCATGTTGAACCAAATTTTGTTTTAGCTTAAGCTTTTGGGATTCCTCTACATTTAGATTCTGCTAGTCAACGTGAATATTAGAAAACTCATCTACCACCTGAAAAAATCTATTAAGTTCATCATCATATTCAAAAGATTTCCAGTATTTAATATTGTTGGGCAAAGATGGCCTATATTTGACTTCGATTTCATAATTGAGCCTGGGGGGCATGGGAGGAATAAACAAGCTGGCTGAAACAGCAAGGGAATCCGCAAGATGATTCATATCTCTGGGTATGTAATAAATCTCAAAAATGGAAAAAGAATGTCTAATTTTCCATACCTCATCCCTGTAGGCTTTCAATCTGACATGCTTTGCTTGGAAAGTACCATTTACTTGTTGTATGATGAGATCCGCATCTCCGAACACCTTTAATCCTTTTATTCCCATATCCTTAGCTGAATTTAATCCCAACAACAAGGCCTCATACTCTGCTATGTTGTTATTAGTTTTGAAATCGAGCTTAAAAGACAAATGTATAGTCTCATTCGAAGGAGAAATCAAAACTACCCCTGCACCTGCTGAATCTTTGGTACTGGCCCCATCAAAATACATAGTCCAAACTGGAACACCCTTATCATCAGTTTGTTGTTCAGTGGGCTTCACAAGACGCAAAGGAGCTGATTGAGAATCATCTATTTGAAGAATGCATGAGCCAAAATTTGTGTCTACAGCATAAATTGGATGATTTACAGAATTTTTTGCATCGCTGATGATGTAGGAAAGTTGATTCTCTCTGTAAAGTCTTTTTATCTCTCCTCCAAACATTAGGATCATAGCATATGAAATATCCATATGCAAGGTACCTCCTAACCTTTTGCTCCATGGATGAGACAAGAGGTGTCCGAACTTGAGTGGGATATTAGCAACCACCACATCCATTACCATGCTTCTCATTGGCAATTCAGCAAGGTTTATAACAAGGTCTTTTATGAGGCCAAGGCATCTGACTTTCCTAGAGTCAAAAGAGAAGAGATCATGATATGGTTTGGTGACCTCAAGCCCAATCTCATCCATCACTACTTTGGGCATAAGATTATGTGATGCTCCTGAATCAAGCAAGCAGTTATGAAGGATCTTATCATGGACATTTAGAGATATATAGAATGGTGGAAAAGAATCATCTCGGTCTTCTATCATAGGCCCTATAGTTACTATTGGCTTGTCATCTTGTAAGTTTACAAAATCAGCAGATGAAGAGGTTTTTGGTTCAAGGGACTTTAGGATGGCAGACTTGAAAATATCATTCTTCATGAGTTCGGTCAATGGCATAGGTATCTTTACTTTCTAAATTTCTGATTCGAAATTAAAAGAATATGCTGATTTATCAGAAGCTTTTACCTTGTTGGAAGGAGCTTTGAGAATGACTTACTCCTTGGCTAGGGGTTGTGATTGCTTCTGCTACTGTTTTGCAGGAGTGGAAGTTTTTTTTGCAGGAGCAGCAGGCGGCTTGGCAACAACTTATTTCTTCTTCACAGGAACAACGAGCAATGGTTTAGGGGCAGAAATTTTGGACCTTAAATTATAACCTTTTTGATCATCCGTCAGGTAGACAGATTCTTCAATACTTGCCTCATGAATTTGCTGGTCCATCAGGGCTTCTTCATAATCTACTTGTGTCAAAAGGGAGGAATCATTTTCGTCACCAAAACAATTTATGGCATCTGCTTCTTCAACTTCATCATGAGATATCTGTTGTTCTTCTTCTAACATTGCATTTTGGAAAGGGGGTCTGATTCTCTGATCATCAGCTGCATTCTTGTCTCTCTAAAGGATATGGACTTGTTGATTGTTTCTTCTGTAAGTGAAAGCATTCGGATTTCTAGGGACAAAAGCGTTTGGCTCTTTTGTCCTTGCTAGTTGTTGATTCTGGATCTTCAATTTTGACATTTCAGATGTCAAGTTGTCCAACATATTGGCCATCTTTTCCATTTTGCTATTAGAAGAAGAAGGGGGCTCAACAGAAGAATTCTTTCTCTCAACCTTTTCTTTGAGCTTCTGAGATGCCATAATATTTGATTCGATTTCAAGGGCAACATCTTGCATTAAAGCAAGTGTGGCTGATCTTTTTTCTCTGAGGATTAGAAAAAGCAGCAGAGAATGTGATCTTTGTCGATGCATCACTTGTTTTGATCTCTATGAGGATCTTGCCAAACATTTTATTAAATCTTTTGATGAAGTCTGAGACCGACTCCCCATCTTCTCTTCTTAAGTTTCCGAACTCAGAAATGTAATATAGTAGATCTCTTCTTTCTCCCCAGTGTTTTAAGAATACCTCATCTAGTTGTTCAATACCTGTGACTGAATTTGTCGGTAGCTCTTTGAACCACTTCTAGGCTAGGCCATCCAAACTCTCCACAAAAAGTCTGGTCCACACATCTTCTTCTGAAATGTTAATATTTTCAGCATACGCATAAAAAGCTTCTATATGTTCTTCAACAGTATAATCCCAAGCTCCAGTAAACTTTGGCATATACTTCTGATAATCTCCGGTTGGCATGGAAGATAAGGGATTGGGAAAGACAAGTGGAGCATACCTATTTGCTAAAATCTATTCCATCTTGGTTAAGGGGACAACCATGTCAGTCTTGGGGGTTGATATAAAAAAAGAATTTGCAGGAGATGAAGGTTGAGATGGGATGGCTGAGTTTGATGGGATGGCTGAGTTTAAATAAAATGGTTGTCTCACTTCACTTTGAGCAAAATTTTCAGAGATGGGTGAAAAATAAGAGGCCTTGTAAAACTGACTGAGCAATGAGGTTAGGCTTTCTTCTCCCTTAGAGGACAGATCATGTAAAATATCTTCAAGAATAGGCAAATTAGTATGAGTGTAGAAAACACCCTCTGTAGGCTTGGTGGGTGAGGAATTCAAAGAAGAAGAAGAAGAGGTTTCTTTTTGCTGAGGGGATCCTGTAATTACCTCTTTAAGGTTGGATGAAATATCATGCTAAAAAATAGAGTCTTTAACATTAGAAGAAAGTGAAGGTTCCTCTACCTTCAATATTTCAGATAAAATTTCAATTTCCTGAGAACTATGAGTTTCAGCAGCAGAGGATTTAACTAGAGGCCTTTTAGATATGAAAGAGGAAGTTTCGGTTTGAATAACTGGATTTGATGTCTTTACAGATCCAGAAGCCTGTCTTTGTAAAGATTTTCCCTTACTGATGATCTTCTCAGGGTCAGGAATTGGTGCTACCAGTGGGCCTTCTCGGTTCGCCCTGGTGTGAGATCTTTTCGGAGCCACTTCGTTTCAATGGAGTTGCTAGATAGATGGTTACAACCCAAAACATGTCCAGGCTTTGTCTATCATCAAAGTTGGATCTATGTCATCTCCCAAGGAAGCTGAGCTTCGATCTCCTCTCCCTGGCAATGATGCCAATTTGGTATCACTCCAGGAAACTCTCCTAGGCTGTAATTCAGAGATGCCTGGTAACTTAATCTTTTTAGAAACTATTTTCTCAATGATTGATGTGGGTTTGGATCAAGATGAATATATAAGGGTTGGATTGTGTCTTAAAGACTGTCTAGAAATATCAAATATTACAAGGCCTTCTAAGAATGTAATCAGACAAGGATTAATCAAAGAGAACAAAAGATAGTTGCTTGAACCAGATTATACTCATATAAAACAATAAGCACAATGGGTTTAGAAACTAAGGCAATAACTTATGATTCTTAACTTAATCAATCAAGTAGTCAGATGACGGTCACATGTAGATCGAATAAGCATCAATAAAGAAATCATTCACTCATAAGATATCATAGAACATAGAAGAAACGTCTGAAAACATAGATGAAGGAAGCTTGCAATCTTTCATATATTAAGAATAAGTATTATTTATAGTAGCAACATATAGAAACCAAAATCAAACCTTTAGTTCATATTCTATCTTTAGCTTTATAGCTTTACAATGTAGTTTTGAGATCCTAAAAGCATGGATCAGATATACTAAAGATAGAAAGTCAAAATTCAGTTTGCAAAAGATAGGGAATGATTCCCAAAAATGAGGCCAATCCAAAATTTCATGGTTTTCATATATTGTAGAGTCATTGTGCAGTGGATAATAGCCTTCCAAGGCTAGGTGATGACTCTCCCAAGAGATACAATTCGAGTTTGTTGAGATGTGCAAAAATCCAATCTGTTTCCACCAAAATAGGTGCCAAAATCAACTTGGCTACCCTTTCTAATCCTTATGCACCAAAAATGGATCTTGAAACTGAATATATAATTCATCATCCATCCATCATGAGTGTTTTCAAATGATTTGAATCGGAAAAACCTCGATCTGTGCAAAAATTCAGTCATTCTGGCAGTGGCAGGCTTTCGATGGTTAACATAGAACACTTCTGGGTGATTTAACTACCGAAAGCTCTGCTTTCGGTGGTTAATGAAAAGTCGTCTTATTCACCTAAACCACCGAAAACTTGACTTTGTCAAAACTTCAAAATTTGCAAAAATGATTACCTTGATGTTCTCTTGAGTGTTCAAGGTCTTTTGGACAATGCAACTCCTCTTCGTGCAGATCTTCGAACTTCAACTTGCTGTGTGGAAGACTGTGGTATATCTACCATGGTTGTAGCTAAGTTGACTAAAGTTTCCAAACTTGTTTGCTCCTATGTTGGCGATTGAGAATCTTTTAATTTCAGCCTCAGAATTCTAAGTTGCCTATACAATGTCATGTTCTCCCTTATCAGCACCTTGTTCCTGTCTTTGATCTTATCATGCTTTTATTTGAGGCTTTGGCTCATGTTGAAAAGTTCTGCATTTCTTTCAGTGATGTCTATATTTGCCTTTTTAATAACTCTTTCCAAGACTTCCATTTCATAGACTTGTTGCAAAAGTTTATTGATTTTCCATGCCTTAGATGCTTTAGGCTTGCTTGAAGAATCTTTTGCCAATGGTGGACTGTGTGCCTCTGGGGTAGTTGGTGAGGGCAAGTTGGAACAATCGTTTGCAACTTGTCTAGCCTGTACATTACCTTCTGTCTTTGCTAACTCTTGTTCTTGCTCCAAGTCACTATATGGTAAGTTTAAAGGGTTACTTCCTTCAGCAAGGTCCTTGGTCTGTTCACCCTCAAACTGTAACTTTCTTTTGATTCTTTTTCTTTTAACAGAGGATGATTCTATCAGATCTCTTGGTGGTGAGATACCCTTCCATTTTCTATGACTGCTTTTAGGAGTAATGGTCTTCTTAGTGGCAATTTTTTTACCCTTCGCCTCCTGTTTCCAATTAGTCTGGAATTCATTCCAGAAGAGGAAGTAGTTCCAATCTACCTACCTTTTCTTCAATGACTCTTTGACAATGAGAGTAATGATTCCTTGATGAGACAATCTACTTGCCACCTTAGTGGGCTTGGCCTTGACCTGCCTAGCCATTTTTTTGAGGGCTTTGTGCAAATAAAATGGTAAATTGATGGGAGATCTCCCTGTGAAGTGATTTAAAAGTTTGAAGTGGTAGAACATGACTTTGTTGTATCTACCTTCACAGGTGATATAGAAAAAGATTGCCTTCAAGAGAGATTTCCATTTAGGTTCCGGATAAGACATTGGTATGTCTTTTTTCCATGTAATATCTTTGTGTAGAGGTTGTAGGTAGGCTCTAAATTGAATGTTTGAAGGTACAGTAGATTTGAACCAACAATCACCTATTTTGGGAAGACCCGTGAACTCAGCTATGGCTACCTCATCAACCACAAACTGCTCCTTTCCCACTGTTGTTGTTCTTCAATCATACGAGCTAGCAAAGGTTTTGGACACCTGTTGGTGAAAATCTGCCAATTTTTCACAATACGTATAGACTCCAGTTTGCGTGAAGAACTCGGCCACCTCAAGGTGTGGCTCAAGGTACCAAACTCCATCCAATTCAACCCTTAGAACTGGCCTTGCTTTCGACATTTAGTAAATGCTGACTGTACCTGCGATTTAGGAAAAACTTCATGCCAGGGAGATAAGGACTCTATGATTTAGGGTGACAAGGTTTATGAATCAAAGAAAAATAAACGAGATAGGGTGACTCAGAGTTCTGATCACAAAGCTCAATCACTAACTAAATTTAGGCAACAGACTGACTGAAAACATGCTGAAAATTTCGAGTTTCGGTGAAATGTACGTTTAAATTGAAACAGTGTGGGCTTTGAACTACCTGATCACTCGACCTGGCTTGATGGTATGACAATTGGCTTGATAATGATCTGCTGAACTCGAACTGCACTCGGCAGTCACCACGAAAATGGGATTATGGTCTTTGGATATGCATTTGCTTGATGAAATCACGGGCTCAAGATTGTCACAATGGATTCCGAATTCGAATTGATAATAAATGGAGATCAAATCAGAGATTAATCGGGGTCATAATGGATCTGTGCCCTCGTGACTGGAGATAGTGAGGGGTTACGTGAATAATCATTTATGTTAGTCGGGAAATATGCATGAGTTTCTATGTCTTTGCCGAGCCTTAATTTTTAAATGACAAATGCAGTTAAAAGGACAACAGGGTATCAATCTTTGGATAGATACAACAAGAACATGCATACCTTACCACCTCCATGGACTTTCGGTGGTTATATCTTCATGATTGCGCCAAGTGACAACTGGCTTGTGCGAAAGCACGGGCTTTTCATTTTTCCTGTTGAAATCTTTTCGGTAGCTAACCGAGCTTTGCCTTTCCCTCTTAACTACCGAGAATGAAGGCTTTTGGTGGTTAATGAACACGTTTCAGGCTCGCCTAAACCACCGAAACCTGAGATTCTGTCTTTTGCTTGACCAAACCAAATCAAAAGTTCTTTCTGAGTTTATTTACAGAAAATAGACTCTCTAACCTACCTACAAAAATTTAGAAATAAATTTTGTACCACAATCTATCACCGAAAAAGCAAAATCTCCACCAATTTATTTGAGGAGATAACAGATTGATTTATTCTCAGGAACCCAGTTTTATTTCGACCTTCCTTTCTCTTTAAAAATCTCAGGAGTTCTAAGCTTCTTACGTGTGATGCATGCACACCAGGGAAAGCAGGAAACGGTCGCGCCGAGAAGCGCCATAGCTTTGGGTTACATGCTCGTCACATCTACTAATTACTTTTTTCTCTGTATCTGTCAGGTTTTCCGTAAAGTCATATTAAAAAAAAAAACGATTCTTAATCATTCGATCTCCTTCCTGGCTTAATTATTATTCACATCATATCTTATCCAATCCTTCCATAGTTCCTCATCATTGCAATATTGAATCGATGCAGTGATTAGATTCACTCATAGTTGTTGAGTGGAACCCTCTAATCAACTGTGTCAAAGAACAGAGACTCCTTTATTTGCTTCATATCTAACTAACTGTGGCGCAATGCGTCCTGTTCTCATATCAAGTTTCCAGCGAATGCATCATTCTCAACTCTGATTGAGCACTTAGCAAGAAAGAGTTAACATTCAATACTTACTTACATATGAACTCCACCTATCACGCAATTTAATTTATCAGAGTCTATGTCGGTATTTGGTTGGGGGCTTTGTGTTAAAACTATTTATATAACTGAAGGTTTTACATCAAATTACTTCAGACTTCTCTTTATTATTTAGTTCCTGCATATCAGACATTATTATCCGTGTATTTTGACATTGTCAGGCGTGGCAGCATCAAGGATAAAACCGACTTGTCTTGATTGATCCTGTCGTGTTGATTGATCCACGACTATTTACAATCAAATTTATAGTATCGTTGGCAATGATGGTCATTGCCAGAGTATTTAGGGTGTTGACAGGAACACGTTTATCTTTACTCAGTTTTTTTAAAAACTCTTTTCTTTTAAAAAATTTCCAGTATAAGGAAGAGTAAACTAATTAAGGTTCCTACACTGGAAATTTAATGATGGGTATGAGCTAAAAGATTTATGTAAATTTTGTTACCTATGAAATAAGACTTAAACTTCTCAAATTAACAATTTCTGGCACGATCGTTGTTAGTATTTCTCACGATCATTGGTAATTTGTTAACCAATATTTTCTTCAATGGCTGGGTCCACTTGASAGAATATAGGATATTTGGATGAGAATGATTTATTAAAATCCTATCAAGAAAATAAACATTAAGATTATCTTTGATATTTTCGTCAACTTCAATTCAAGATTTATTTTACAACTTCATAGCGAAATACTTGTAAGGATTTCTATCTATGCTTAAGATCGAGGAGATATTCATAATTACGCTGAAAGGCATATACCTGTGTTGATAATGGGCAGATTTAATAGGGGTTTAGTGCTTAATAAGTTTTTTATGGACATGATCAAATATGGCTGGAATATTCTTAGTAGTCACACAAAATAAATCGCTGTGATTTCAATCATTAACTTCCTAGCTATTATAAAGACATCCGTTTATGTGTTTACTTTTTTACATTTACCTAATCATATTTAAAAATTACTTTGATAGCTAACTGATTGCCAGGTAAGTGATGAACAGAGATTAAAATATTAACAATAGATAAATGAAGCACAACCGTTTATTTGTTAATCAATAATAAAATTTAACATATTCTTTTAAGGATTCGTTTCATCTTATCAGCGTTTCAGCGTTCACCAACCTGTTGTGCTAGTTCATATAGTCTCTTGGAATGAATAATATTGTTGGTTTATTAATTCAATAATGTATTGGAGTTGATGCTGGTAACATCATTGATGTTGATTACGAGTGGATTATTTAATAGTTGTTATCTTTTATACTAATTACCTATGTCCATTTAATTGTTGTAAGGAACATCTCTTAAGTTGTTTTTAAGAAATATAAAAAGAAAAATAATATAGGTACTAATGTATCATGCTAGCCTACTTTGTGTCGTTATTTAAGGAAGTTAGATTATAAATGTCTTCAAAATGTAGGAAGTGATTGGGATACATCATTTCTCGTGCTATTAAAACTTAGGATCTAATTATTCACGATATAATAATAAAAGATACTAGCTAATTGTATCATGACAATGTTGTGTAGTTGTTGAAAATAGGAATAGATTTTTATTGTGATGTTGCTGATTCTAATCTTGAATTACGGATATGGATTGGAGTTATGGGATTTAGATACCTCCGTGTTCCTTAGAAAAGCCGTCCATCTTGAGATCTTAAATGGTTAAAATCAATTGGATGTTGAGTGTTGATTATGTGTCTTGGAAATCCTAACCTTGCAGGGTAGGTTGGGCGGGTAGACATTGTATGCTATCTTTATGTGATGTGGCGGATCTCTAAACATCAGTGAAGTTGTATCTAAATCTTAATGTGCATTGAGATGAATAGAAATATAATGTGTATGTAATGAAGTATGTTGTTTCATGTAATACTTGTTCTAATTAAGGTTCAAAAAAAAAATATTACTTACTCACTACTTTTTATGTGGTAACAGAGGGGGGAGGGGGTTGTTACAGGGTTTTATTAATATACCTATTATTTTAATTTTTTTACCAAAAAACAACACATTTTGCTATTTTTCTAATTTTGGGATTGAATTTTGGATTGGCTAAAATTATTTGGATTTGACATTATTTTCCTCGTGTACGTAAATATTTTAAATTATTTCCTAAAATTAAAAATTATTTTATAAAACAAATTTATACCATTGGTTACTTTGGAGGTCCGGGTTAAATCACTGCATTCTCCAGATGTGTAGTCAATGAGCATGTCAAGATGCTGCAGTCGATACTCGTTGTTGTGGCTATTTGCATGCATTCCAGACATTGCAGTGAATGTCCTACTCATTACTATTTTGTCCTGAGATTCATATGGAATATTGAGGTACCATGTTACGACATATCACAAGAGATCGTTTTGAACACCAATCAAGTAAAGAATATATTATTTCATGTATTTAGTGACTGTCATAACAATATAGTATATACTGTCTGATTTAGTAGGCATCACTAACACACATTAACGTGAATCCTTTCATGGAGCATAAACGAGTAAGCTCATAATATTTTATAGTCCTTCCTTTTCTTATGTAGTTGTTTTACCATCCACTCATATTAATAAAAAAATTCACCGCTCGTGCACTCTACTATATGGTTAGAAGTTATGCATGCACACTCTAGTTGCTTGCACACTACCAACTATGTCATTTGTTTTGGTATTGTAATCTATAGGTTGAGCTCCACTCAAACCCATTTCGAGTACTCTACTACAATGGAGAAATTCAACCTTTATAATTTATCCTACGGAAGTCCATCCCTTAGGTACATTGATTAAAATCTCGATCGATGTCACTCAGAGAAAGAGAGATTTGAAACTCGACAAAAATCATATGGACAGTCATAACCTTAATGTGCAACATGTAAATATCTAATTTTATGTACCCTAACTCTCTCTTCAAACTCTAATGGAAATATTAGAGTACAATACATTACAAATTATTCTAAATATTACCTTATAGTTCTCATGTGGTATGTAGTAAGCCCTCACTAGCTGTAAATTATACCCTACCAACCTATAAAAAATAAATGGATTATGTTACCTGGATTGTCGACTGTAAATTAGATAGTTGTCCAGCAACCAGAGGGTGCACGCCGACAGTATTACCCTGCAAACTGCAGTTCCACTTTACCTTCTTGAGCCTTTCATAAAAACAATTTTGTTTCAAGTAGCAGAATAGTTGTATTCCAGCGATGAATAAATTTTTTACTCATCGGTAATTTGAACACTATCATTACATGTTGGGAAGGGTTCAATTTTAACACATTCATGTCAGTACAAGAAAATTTATTACAAGATTCCACGAAATTTCAATTTTACAAGAGTTTAAAGAAAACCCTCTGAATGGCAGATACAAAGCATGTTCACCATCCCCTCACCCCCTCCAAAAAAGAGACATTCTTAATTAATTTTGATGACTCCATGGCTTTGTAATTTTGAAAAGGATGACTTAGTACAACACTTATTCTCTTTTTTCCTCTTCAATATCTTCTCCCAGATTGAAAACATCTTTATTTATGGTATTCCTTTCTTTCATATCTTGTTTTCTTGAATCATCCATTGTTGACTTTACACTTATACTTGTTAAAGCAATGATCTGCTCTTCATCAAATTGTTTCCAATCTCTTCAAAGAATGCTTCTCTGTAAATGGTCATACAATGGGAAAATACAAACATTTCAATATAATCAGTGTTCAATAAGGAAACTCACAGAAATAGTTTAGTAATGTCCCATTATGAAGAATAAGTACTTTCACAAGGATGGACTGAATCAAGTTCGTGAGCAGATGTCTTGGACCTATAATCCAATAAATGACCTATATAAAGGGACTAATTATCTCATTATCTAAACTAAGGGGTGAGCTACAGGGTAAAATTTAGGAGACCCAAAAATTAACTGTTAGAAAATAGGTCCGTGGACAAAAAAAATAAAAACAAATGGGGAAATAAAACACAAATTATACACAATACAATAGAGACATATATATATATATATATGGTTCACCCATTGTGGGCTACGTCCACCAGAGAAATTGTTAGGTCCTTCCTTTATTATTATCTAGCAAATGAAGTGATATAACCTACAACACACCCGTTCTAACTTCCTCTTCTTTCTCTCACAGTTTCCTCTGTCGGAGTACAACATTCGCACTGATACCTAGCCGCAATATTTTTCCCTCATAAAAGAGGGTTTCCTTCTCGAGTAAAAAACCATAACATAACTTCTACCATCAGATTTGTAACCTTATAATGAACGGTCCATATTTACTATGAAATTACAATATAAATTTACAAGGAAATTTTTCCTTTAGGGGCTTTGCCCACGAACACCTGCCCGGGCCCGCGTGGATGGGTGTACAATCTTCCAGGGTGTACAATTTTCATGGGGTATAAACATAGCTAAAAACAAAGACCTATGAATCAGGAAGATAATCAGGCTCCACAACTAATAATATCCCACTTGAAAAGTGATCTCAACAACTCCACCACCATTGTATCTGTTGGATTATGATCCTTCTTAGACCTGGAAAATTTCTCATCTTCACCTTCATGCTTGAAGACCAACTGAAACTGAGTGGGAACTCAGTTTCTACCTCGTTACTCATTTTTTTAACATGTCTAGAGGATTTTGGCTAGTGTGTATCTTTCCCAACTTGTAACATCCCTCTCTGGCGCACTTAGCAAACCCATTATTTGAGGACACTTGCTCACAAGTGATCCAGACTATTATGATATTAAAACATTGTATTTGTTTATGATGCGTCATGGGTAGATGACATGTTGTTTTACTACATTGACATAGATAGGTGCTATTGACGCGGTTTTACTGAGTGTGCAAGGTTTTGGACCTTGAGGATGAAAAGGCATCGATGGAACCCCTTGGACTTCGAATCGAGTCATGGAGTGTGCTATTGGGGTTTGATTTATTTACTGTGATATTAGTACATTTGATTAATGTGATGTGGACATGTTATGACATGATTGTTGATGATGCAGGCTAACGATAGCTTGCCGACCAGACTCACATATGGAGTAAAGGGGCCACACACAACTAGCAGAGAGGTTGAGGGAGAGGTGTAAACAGCAGCCCTGCCACAACCTACTAGCACTCCCGTCGTGGCTCGAACTGTAGGTTAACTATTACCTAGTTCGAGAGGACCCACGATGCTATGAGGGTAGACTATGACAGTCCCTCACGATGATTCTAAGGGACGCACAATAAGGCGGGAGCCTTATTCCTTAGAAGCCCTTAGTCTCCCACAAGTTCACCTGGCGGAGTGTTGACTCTAGGGGTTATTGATGTCTACCATTCAGTCAAGAAGCGAGTGGCACCCTTGGAGCACGTGGTGCGTCCTGATGGGCACGTCGTGCAAAAGAAACACAAGAGGCAAGTGGCACCCTTGGAGCATGTAGTGCATCCTGAAGGGCATGTCGCGCAAAGGAACATATGAGGCGAGTGGCACCCTTGGAGCACCTAGTGTATCCTGAAGGGTAAGTCACGTTGATGATGATAGAGGGAGGAACCTAGATGGCCCTAAAACAGACAACACATTAAGAAATTTTAAAACAACTTCCCTAATTAAATGTCGCCCAGTTCAGAATCTAAGTTCCAAGTCTAAAAATTCTCTAGGGGTAAAATTTTGCCTAACCTTAAGAAAAATACCATATAAAAATAAAATAATAAAATTTAAACTAAAAACCACTTAAGTAATAGTTTTGGTCTTCATTAATTTTTTGGGGTAAAATGAAGAGAGTAAGAATTTAATTAAAATCAGTGGATATAAAATGTCAAGAAGAAATTAGTTTATTTTAACTTCTGATAATTTCAAAAGGTACTAAATTAATAATAAAAATAAAAAGAGGATAAATTGCACAACTATCTTTTCTAGCTCAAATAAAAAAAAGGATGAAGGAAATGTAAAAATTTGGAAATTAGGGAAAGGAGGTAACCTAAAGAGGGAAAGAGGGGAACTCATGGTAAAAAACAAGAAACCAACTTAGGAAAGAATCGACATTTAAAGAAACTTCTTATTTTGAACTGATTTAGCAATTTCTTTTTAGGGAAAGCTTTTAAAACCTGTAAGGGAATCTAGGGACACTTAGGAGTAAATTTAGGAGTAACTCTAGGTGGGTGAGGGAAATGAGACAATAAATAAATTAAAGAAAATAATTATTGGAGGAATGTGGGGGATGAATGACACTTGTACGAAGGATAAATTTTAGAAGATTTTTATTTAAAACTTAAATTAAATGAGATTTAGGGAAAGATTAGAAGTTCCAAAAACTCTATAAAAGAGAGGAAGGAGGAGGAAGAAAGGGATCGACTGTTAGCATAACATTACGCAACCAGATTAGTGACTCGACTGATTTACTTGTGGGAGTTGGGATTTTCCAGCTCGGAGAGGTATGGTAGCTCGGCCTTGCGAGGCGAGCTGGGAGCTAGACGTACCCTCTGGAGAGTGTGTGGCCCCTTTGCATCTCAGGGGGCTAGGGGGGAAGTAGAGTACCCCTAGCGTTGGCTGGGAGGCACTGGTGAGGTCTTGACGGTCGGCGAGCGAGAGTTGCATGGAGCGCGGGACGTCATTCAAAGTGGGCGAAAGGCAAAGGTATGTCCTTTTATTTAGTAGAGTAGGATGCATTATGTCTTATGCTGGGATAGGAATCTCAAGTGTAAATGGATTGAATGATTGTTTTTATGTATTTACTTAAAGGTGAATTTGCTTTTCTCTTTTTACACCTCTGGCCTGCAATTTCCCAGCCGATCTTTTCAGTATTGATTTATGCGAATTTACGCTCTGCGTTTTACTGACTAATACAAAGGATAACCGATGGTAAATTATTAATTGAGGCATCGCAACGTTATCCCGGGCATTCGCTTACTGTCGTCAGCCCCTTTTTTTTCATTGGTCTCCCTAAACAAAAGGTGCTTAATTTTGATCTATGTAGGCTCATGTTGATTGACTAGTTTTTATCATTCCAGCGTCTTATTATATGAAGGATGTAAAAATTTTAACCCGGCACTCATAGCCTTGGACTTTTAAATCTGAGTTTTATTTTATGACTGTGTTGAACTCTGGATATTTCTTTTAAATTGGTGTATTCCTTATCGACATTGGTTCACGTTCCTCTTAGGGAAGCCGTTCCATCCCTGTATAAATTGCTCTGGAGATTTTCCACCTCAAGACCACATCCTTAGCTTGTGTACTGGTGATTCAGGCCTGTTAGCACTTCGTTGACTTCCTTTACGAATTTCTCTTGCAGAGTGGCCCTTACTGCTGGACTAGATTGCATCCCTTCCCAAGCTCCACCTGGCAATCACACCCTCCTTCTCTAACTGCATTTTGCCTCTTGGAGTGAAAACATTGCGTTTAACCTCCGTGGCATACTTGAGAGCCTTAGATCGTTATGTTGTTGTTGTAGTTACATGCTCCATGTTCGCCGTCGTATGGCGACTTTGAGTCAAATGTATTTATTATCCTTGTACACACGCGCACACACACAAAAAAAAATTATTCTTGTTATAAGAGGTTGTCATCGTAATGAGGAGGTTCATTACATATGGTATCATAGTCGATTCAACCCGCGTCTTGGGATCGCTACGGCTTTCGTTGACATGATTTGATTATAATGTTGCTAATCGATTTGATTGTGTGCCTACAGGTAATCATGGTTAGAGGACATCGTGGAGGCCGACGATGAGGTGCTAGGGGAGGAGGCATGATGCCTCTACTAGCATCCATGCCTGAGGGGTCGAACCCCCAGGGAAACGAGCAGGTTCTCGGGCAGGAGAAGATAACAATTTGCGATGTTGTCAGGATGATGAGATCTTTTCAGTGCATGTCCGAGGCACTAATCGACCGTTTGGACAGAGATGATGCCAGAGCACCTGCACCCACTGAGGTTCCACTGCGCGCTTCGGTCGGTATTGGTAGCATTCACTGTGAACTCGAGAAGGTCAAATTTCCTGAGTTCTTTGGTGCCTCGGATATCGCAGTCGCCGAGGCATGGTTGGAGAACATGGCGATGTTCTTCGAACTTCGAAATTATACCTCCAACATGAAGGTCCACATGGCGGTCTTTCAACTGAAGGGGAGTGCTCTTCTATGGTGGAAGACACTCCTACCGCCACTGAACATGGCCGTCGAAGACGTGTCATGGGAACTGTTCCAGGAACAGTTCCGAGAGAGGTACCTTTCAGAGGAATTCAAAGAGCGTCAGCTCAATGAGTTCAATGCCTTACTATAGGGAGGTCATATGGTACCCGAGTATGAGGCCCATTTTATAGAGCTGCTCCGGTATGCTCTGCACCTTAACACTAAGAAACTTAAGGTCAATAGGCTCGTATTCGGCCTTAATGGGAGCCTGCGTGCAAAGGTTAGGATTTTGATGCCAAAGACCTTGCATGGTGTCGTCCATCAGGTCCTCATAGCAGAGGAGGAGATTATCAGTGGGGGTCAGACCAGGACTCCAGCGAGACCAGTAGGGTAGGCTCCATTTGGAAGACACCAGCGAGACATACGCTAGGATATCATGGCTTCCAGAGGGGATCCACTTTCACTACACCTCGACAACCACCACCTTAGTAACGGGCACCGTATCGGGCACCATAGCATCAACAGCATTGTTTCCCATAGCAGCAACAATTTAGGCCTGTTTAGCATAACAGACCTGTATTCTAGGATGGTGGGCCATCATCTTCTACTTCGGGTACCAAGACTACTGGGCCGAAGAAGGGGTGTCGGACTTGTGGGGAACCACACTACCAGCACGACTGCCCTGTGGAGAGGACCAAAGCGTCCGGATCATCCGAACCCACTACCATGGGAGATATGGCCAAGGCCCATCGGATTCATATAGCGGTGAATAACCGCTAGGCAGAGCATCAATTTACTGTTCCCGAGACGACAGGTACCGTCGTTGACCAGACCCTTAGTATTTTGATAGATCTTGGTGCTACCGAGAGTTTCATTTCTGGTGCAGTGCTAAAAAGGATTAAGATAAAGGCAGTCGAACAGGATGAGTTTAGCTTCGTAGAGATGGCTTTGGGGGCCAAACAAAAGGTTGGAGGAAAGGTTACAAGATGTATCCTTAACCTGGGAGAGTTTGTCACAAGGGCCAACTTGTACGTCACGATCTTAGGATCTTATGATGTCGTGATTAGCATGGATTGGTTGGAATCGCATGAGGCGATACTCAACTGTAAGATGAAATGGTTGAGCTTGGTCAATGATGAGGGATAGAGACGTGTGATTGTAGGACAGAACCAGGGAGTTTCCTTGAGGTTCATCTCTTCCTTACACCTATGGAAGAGTATGCACAAGCTGTGCAAGATTTATGCGATCCTTGCGTTAAACGAGAAGGGAGTAGTGGAAGGTATAGAACACCTTCCGGTGGTGAGAGAGTTTGCGGACGTATTTCCGGAGGAGTTACCTGGGATGCCTCCTGAGAGAGATTTGGAGTTTACCATAGATATGAAATTGGGGACCGAACCAATAGCAAGGATGCCTTATCGGATGTCGACCCCGGAGTTACAAGAGTTGAAAATGCAACTGAAGGAGTTGTTGGACCTGGGACTGATACATCCTAGTGTGTCACCGTGGGGTGTACCTGTTATTTTCATACAAAAGAAGGACGGATCGTGGAGGCTTTGCATTGACTACCATCAACTGAAGAAGGCTATGATCAAGAATCAATATCCATTGCCAAGAATTGATGACTTGTTCAATCAAATGAAGGGTCCGACAGTGTTCTCCAAGATCAATTTGTGATCAGGGTATCACTAGTTACAGATCAAGGAGGATGATTTCCCTAAGACCTCCTTTAAGATGAGGTTTGGACATTACGAGTTTATTGTTTTACCGTTTGGACTGACAAACGCCCCAGGGGTATTTATGAGTTTGATGAATGGGGTGTTCCGTGAATACTTGGACAAGTTCATCCAAGTATTTATTGACGATATCATGATTTACTCTCGGATGACGGAGGAGCATGATGAGCACTTGCGCTTGGTGCTACAGTGTTTGTGAGAGCACAAATTGTATGGGAAGTTGTCCAAATGCTCTTTTTACCAATCGAAGATTCACTACTTAGGGCATGTCATCTCCGGCGAAGGTATCGTCGTGGACCCAGCCAAGGTCGAGGCTATTATGGAATGGCCTATGCCGACGAATGTCATAGAAGTGCATAGCCTTATGGGTTTAGTAGGATACTATCGATGGTTTGTCGAGGGATTTTCAAAGATAGCGATCACGGAATTGCAGAAGAAAAACAAGAAGTTTGTTTGGACCAGGAAAAGCGCGGAAGCATTTCGAAGGCTTAAGGAGTTGTTAACAACAAGACCGATACTAAAGGTCCCTAACATAAATGCAGACTTCTTGGTGTGCACAGACGCATCCAAGGAAGGCTTAGGCGGAGTCTTGATGCAAGATGGATGAGTAATTGCTTACATTTCGAGGAAACTGAGAAGGCATGAGGAGAACTACGCTATGCACGATTTGGAGTTATTATCCATCGTATATGCCTTGAAGGTTTGGAGACACTACCTAGTTGGATGAAAATTTGAACTAAAAACTGATCATTGTGGACTACAACACATTTTTACGCAAAGCGACCTGAACGCGTGACAACGACGTTGGTCGGAATTGCTTAGCAAGTACGACTTTGAGATTAATTACATAAAGGGAACAATGAACCGAGTGGTGGATGCTTTGTGTCAGAGACCACGCATCTTTTCGGTGTTGCCTCTTTAGATGAATCTACATGAGAAGATTCTCACTTTACAGCGTGACGATGACTGGTACAAAGAGGTCGAGGGTTTTATCGGACAAAACATAATGATGGTACCATGATATGAGGGATTTTCTTTTGATAGCGATGGTTTATTGAGGTTTAAAAGTAGGATTTACATATCGCTAAATGACAAGTTGAGGATGTTGATTCTGAGCAAGGCTCATAGAGCAGTTTACGTGGCTCACCCAGGAGTCATAAATATTAGGGCAGACCTTAAAACCTTATTCTTCTGGAAGGGAATGAAAGTTGACATAGTCAAGTATGTGGCCAGATGTCTAGAATGTCAGCAGGTAAAGGCTATGCATAGACACCCAATAGGATTACTTCAACCACATCCCATTCCGGAATCAAAATGGGAGGTTATTTCGATGGATTTTATTGTTGGATTTCCACTGACGGAAAGGAGACATGACTCGATTTTCGTAGTAACAGACACTCTGACGAAGAGTTCTCACTTTATTCAAGTGCGTACGACGTATCAGGCACCTGACATAGCTAGAGTTTTCAACAGTGAGATTGTGAGGCTGGATGGCGTGTCGAAGAAGATTATATCCGATTGAAGATCGGTGTTTACTAGATGATTTTGGATGAGCTTCCAAGAGGCCTTGGGAACTTAACATAACTTTAGTATTGCGTATCATCCAGAGACTGATGGACAGACCGAACGAACGAACCAAATCTTGGAGGACATGTTGCGCATGTACGTGATGGACCAAAAAAAGTGTTGGGAAGAGTTCTTTCCTCTAGTAGAGTTCGCTTACAACAACAGTTACCAGAGCACCATTAAAATGGCACCTTTTGAGTTTCTTTACGGGTGACCATGTCGCATGCCCTTGAGTTGGGATTGCCTTGAGGATAGGGTCCTGGTGGGACTAGAAGTGATCCAAGAAATGGAAGAGAAAATGAAAACCATAAGACAAAGGATTAAAGAAGCATAGGATCGATAGAAGAGTTATGTCGATGCGCACCGAGTCGACCGTAGTTACGAAGTTGGTGATCGAGTCTTCTTGCGGATTAAACCGCATAAGAGTTCGATTAAGTCTGGGAAGGGAGCTAAAATCTCTCCTAGTTTCGTGGGACCTTTAGAGATTGTGGAGAGAAAGGGGCCCATGGCCTATCAACTAGCCTTGCCTGATTCTTTGAAGTGTATGCATGATGTTTTTCATGTATCTGTTTTGAGACATTATATTAGTGATCCTACACATGTATTTGACATGAGTTCCTTGCAGGTATCGGATGAGGGAGCGCTCACGGCTGAGCATGTCCGCATCTTACATCATCGCATTCAACAGTTACGACGTCGAACGATAGACCAGGTCAAGGTCCAGTGGGACAATTATAGTCTGCACTCGGCGACCTGGCAGGACGCATATGATATGTGCCAATAGTTCCCATTTTTGTTTGATAGTTAGACATATGATACTGTGATACACTTTATTTTCGGCATTTATACTATGAAAATTCGGGATGAAGTTTAGACCAAGAGGGGGAGTATGTAACATCCTGCTCTAGTGCACTGAGTAAAACTCTTCTTTGAGGACACTTGCTCGCAAGTGATCCGGATTATTATGATATTAAAACATTGTATTTGTTTATGATGCGTCATGGGTAGATGACATGTTTTTTTACTACATTGACATAGACAGGTGCTATTGACTTGGTTTTACTGAGTGTGCAGGGTTTTGGACCTTGAGGATGCAGAGGCATCGATGGAACCACTTGGACTCTGGATCGAGTCAGGGAGTGTGCTATTGGGGTATGATTTATTTACTGTGATATTAGTACATTTTATTAGATAATATGATGTGGACATGTTCTGACATTATTGTTGATGATGCAGGCTGACGATAGCTTGCTGACCAGACTCACATATGGAGTAAAGGGGCCACACATGACTGCCAGAGAGGTTGAGGGAGAGGTGTGGATAGCATCCCTGCCACAACCTAATAGAACTCCCGCTGTGGCTCGAACTATAGGTTAACGATTAACTAGTTTGAGAGGACCCACGATGCTGTGCGGGCAGACTGCAACAGTCGCTCACGATGATTCTAAGGGGCACTCAATAAGGTTGGGGAATTATTCCTTAGAATCCCTTAGTCTCCCACAAGTTCACCTGGCAAAGTGTTGACTCCAGGGGTTATTGATGTCTTCCAATCAGTCAAGAAGCGATTGGCACCCTTGGAGCACATGGTGCGTCCCGAAGGGCACGTCGCGCAAAAGAAACACAAGAGGCGACTGGCACCCTTGAAGCACATAGTGCATCCTGAAGGGCACGTCACGTAAAGGAAAAGATGAGGTGAGTGGCACCCTTGGAGCATCTAGTGCGCCCTGAAGGGCACGTCACGTTGATGATGATAGAGGGAGGAACCTAGATAGCCCTAAGACAGACAACACATTAAGAAATTTTAAAACAAATTCCCTAATTAAATGTATCCCAGTTCAGAATCTAAGTTCTAAGTCTAAAACTTCTCTAGGGGTAAAATTTTGTCGAACCTTAAGAAAAATACCATATAAAAATAAAATAATAAAATTTAAACTAAAAACCACTTAAGTAATAATTTGGTCTTCATAAAAAATTTCGGGTAAAATGAAGAGAGTAAGAATTTAATTAAAATCAGTGGATATAAAATGTCAAGAAGAAATTAATTTATTTTAGCTTCTGATAATTTCAAAAGGTACTAAATTAATAATAAAAGTAAAAAGAGGATATATTGCACAACTATCTTTTCTAGCTCAAATAAAAAAAAGGATGAAGGAAATGTAAAAATTAGGAAATTAGGGAAAGGAGGTAACCTAAAGAGGGAAAGAGGTGAACTCATTGTAAAAATCAAGAAACCAACTTAGGAAAGAATCGACATTTAAAGAAACTTCTAATTTTGAACTGATTTAGCAATTTCTTTTTAGGGAAAGATTTTAAAATCTGTAAGGGAGTCTAGGGACACCTAGGAGTAAATTTAGGAGTAGCTCTAGGTGGGTGAGGGAAATGAGACAATAAATAAATTAAAGAAAATAATTATTGGAGGAATGTGGGGGATGAATGACACTTGTACGAAGGAGAAATTTTAGAAGATTTTTATTTAAAACTTAAATTAAATGAGATTTAGGGAAATATTGGAAGTTATAAAAACTCTATAAAAGAGAGGAAGGAGGAGGAAGAAGGGTATCGATTGTTAGCATAATGTTACGCTGCCGAACTAGTGACTTGACTGATTTACTTGTGGGAGTTGGGATTTACCAGCTTGGAGACGAGTGGTAGCTCGGCCTTACAAGGCGAGCTTGGAGCTAGATGTACCCTCTGGAGAGTGTGTGGCCCCTTTGCGGCTCGGGGGGCTAAGGGGGAAGCAGAGTACCCATAGCATTGGTTGGAAGGCATCGGTGAGGTCTCGATGGTCGGCGAACGAGAGTTGCATGAAGCGCGGGACGTCATTCGAAGCGGGAGAAAGGCAAAGGTATCTCCTTTTATTTAGTAGAGTAGGATGCATTATGTCTTATGTTGGGATAGGAACCTCAAGTGTAAATGGATTGAATGATTGTTTTTATGTATTTACTTAAAGGTGAATTTTCTCCACTCTTTTTACACCTCCGGCCTGCAATTTCCCAACTGATATTTTCAGACATGATTTATGCGATTTTACGCTCTGTGTTTTACTGACTAATATGAATGATAACCGATGGTAAATTCTTAATTGAGGCATCACAATGTTATCCCTGGCATTCGCTTACTGTTGGCAACCCCTTTTTTTTCATCGGTCTCCCTAAACAAAAGGTGCTTAATTTTGATTTGCGTAGGCTCATGTTGATTGACTATTTTTTATCATTCCAACGTCTTATTATATGAAGGATGAAATTTTTTTAACCCAACACTCATAGCCTTGGACTTTTAAATCTAAGTTTTATTTTATGACTGTGTTGACCTCTACGTATTTCTTTTAAATTGGTGTATTCCTTGCCGGCATTGGTTCACGTTCCTCTTAGGGAAGCCATTCCATCTCTGGATAAATCGCTCTGGCGATTTTCCACCTCAAGACCACAGCCTTAGCTTGTGTACTGGCGATTCGGGCCTGTTAGCACTTCGTTGACTTCCTTTACGAATTTCTCTTGCTGAGAGGCCCTTGCTACTGGACTAGACTGCATCCCTACCCAACTTCCACCTGGAAATCATGCCCTCCTTATCTAACTGGAATTTGCCTTTTGCAGCGAAAATGTTGTGTTTAACCTCCATGGCATACCTGAGAGACTCTGCGAATTGGCTAACACAAAACTGACTTCTACCTTATATTAAACCCCAATTTCTCCCTTGTGCATCGACACATCAGTGGTTGGTTTTGTTGTGCAATCGACGATGTAGAACCGCGAGAGATACTCCCCGTGGGTGGCCAGTGGTATACCCTAAATTCCTTAGTTGGTCTTCGTTTTCCATGCCTGACATTGCTAATTTGTGTAATGGCAGTTGAAAATTTTACTGTTGGCAAGCGTTTGCGCCAGTTGCCCGAGACAACATTCTATTTCCTGGCAGCAATCAAATCTATTCTTAGCTTTGAATATCATACTCATCTTCTCGAGGGTTGAATAGTCATGTTGACCACACTCCCCATGCATGGAGGCCAGCTGGTTCTGTCCTATTTTCTGGGCAGCATTGATAGCCTTGATTCGAGGGATTCGCCCTCCTACATCCTCACGGTTGCAAGTGCATGACCTTTTGGCAGCGAAGGTCTTTAGGGACAGAACCTTCCTATGGGGAGTAGCAGCGTTGTAACTGTTAGAGCTTCCGCCACCTAGTTTCCAGCATATTTAAATCTTGAAAATATTCTGGGAAGGTCCCTTTAACTCATTCAACCATGGTACTTGGGTGAGGTCAATAGTGAGAGCCCACCATGTGTATTATGACCATGGCTTGTTTTTATGGATGTGAAGGATTGGATGAGACCCTTAACATGCTAGTGTGACAGCCCTTTGTTTGGTTAGATCTTCTTTTTGGTTGGCAGTGACCTTAGATTTGGCGGCCAGATTGATTAAACTCATTTGCTTGAGATTCGCACATGCCCTGTGTCTTTTCCTATAGTTAGTTGTTACCTGGCAGGGAACACCATTATTGCCTTATTATTACTCTTTTATTTAAATTCCTTGTCATTGCCTTACTTTAATGCCCGGTTAATTGATTTTACATGCCTCATCCTTCATTTCCTTATTTATATTAATGGTAGCATTCTAACTCAAAATGGTTGCTTTTATATGCCTAATGGTGGTGAATTAATGATTAAATCATAAATTAGACAATCCAGTTAGCTTTTAATTAAATGGGTGTTTTATGAGCCACCGTAGAGTATGGGGGGTTTATCATCATAATAAACGTACTACTTTGGTGCAATCTAGAGTTAGATGTATTGATGGATCTTGCATATTATTCTCAGAATAAGTTTTAAGAAAAATAAGGTTTGTTATATGATTCTATTATCTGTTGGTTAGGGATATTCATGAATCCGTTCTATTGTTTCTTTTTCCTAAAAACTAGATATTTCCAGTATATTCTATTGAATGTGAATGGCCTTTGTAACAATTGATATTTAAAGAGATAAAAACACTTCTTAAGATCTTCTTAATTATTGCCATCGTTTTAAGATAATGTTAATATTAATTTTATAATGATTGTGTTCCATGATTTAGAACATTGCGTTATGTATTGATTTATAATTTTAGATTACACATTAGTTATTGCGTTAGTGATAACTTGTAACTATTCATTGATTTTATGATTATAATTAATGATGGATTAAATTGTTAAATGTTGATCTAGTCGAAGTTCAGACTTGCACAATAAGGTCCCTTGAATGTTGAATTAGAAGGGTACCTTGATGACGAGTTATGATTTAAAGTTGCGCATTGGAATGGCCTTAAAAATAATCTAGATAGTTCCTTATCATTGCATTTAGACGTGCTAAGTAGGCTCATGCTAGATGAATAACTTAGACTGCATTTATGACTAGCTTGACTCGACGATTAATTGGGATAGTGGCGAAGTTGTTTGCTTATGTTTCCTGTTAAGGGTGCAGTTGTTCCTTTTTAATTAATGTGGTATTGGGTTGTAAACTTGTAATGTGCTTGGTCTGCTTGTGTCGAGCGGGATGTAGACACCTCCATGTTCCTCAGAACAGTTGCCAGCCCTGAGACCTTAAATGGTTAAAATCGATGGGAACCTGGGCTTGAGCATTGCTTATGTGTCTTGGAGGTCCTAACCATTGCAGGGTAGGACAGATGGGTAGTCAGCCTTATTTATTTTCGGTTGATTGTTATTCATTGCTTACAGATGATTGATGTGCATCTTAGATCGTTATGTTGTTGTTGTAGTTGCATACGCCATGTTCGTCGTCGTATGGTGACTCTGAGGTGAATGTATTTATTATCCTTGTACACACGCGCACATACACAAAAAAAAAATTGCACTTCTTATAAGAGGTTTTCATCATAATGAGGAGGTTCGTTACATATGGTATCAGAGCCGGTTCAACCCGCGACTTGGGATAGCTATGGCTTTCATTGACATGATTTGATTATACTGTTGCTAATCGAGATGATTGTGTGCCTGCAGGTAATCATGGTTAGAGGATGCTGCGGAGGCAGATGACAGGGTGCTATGGGAGGAGGCGCCATGCCTCCACTAGCATCCATGCCTGAGGGGTCGAACCCCCAGGGAAACGAGCAGGTTCTCGGGCAGGAGTAGATAGAAGCTGGTGATGTTGTCGGGATAATGAGATATTTTTAGTGCATGTCTGAGGCACTGATCGACAGTTTGGACAGAGATGAAGCCAGAGCACCGACACCCACTGAGGTTCCATCGCGTGCTCTGGTCGATACTGGTAGCATTCATCGTGAACTCGAGAAGGTCAAATTATCCAAGCTCTTTGGTGCCCCGAATGGTGCAGTCGCCAAGGCATGGTTGGAGAACATGGCGATGTGCTTCGCACTTCGCGATTATACCTCCAACATGAAGGTCCGCATGGCGGTATTTCAACTGAAGGGGAGTGCTCTTCTATGGTGGAGGACGCTCCTACCGCAGCTGAACATGGTCATCGAAGACTTGTCATGGGAACTGTTCGAGGAACAGTTTCGAGAGAGGTACCTTTCAGAGGAAGTCATTGACCATCAGCTCAATGAGTTCAACACCTTAATAGAGGGAGGTCATGCAATACCCGAATACGAGGCCCATTTTATGGAGCTTCTCCGGTATGCTCCACATCTTAACACTAAGAAACTTAAGGTCAACAGGTTTGTATTCGGCGTTAACGGGAGCTTGCATGCAAAGGTTAGGATTTTGATGCCTCAGACCTTGCACGATGTCATCTAGAAGGCCCTCATAGCCAAGGAGGAGCTTATCAGTGGGGGTCAGACCAGGACTCCAGCGAGACCAGCAAAGCAGGCTCCATTTGGAACACAGCAGCACCAAACACCAGTGAGACATACGTCGGGATATCGTGGCTTTCAGAGGGGATCCACTTTCACTACACCCCGGTAACCGCCGCCTCAACAATGTGCACCTTATCGGGGACCACAGCATCAGCAGCATCATTGCCCACAACAACAGCAGTTTAGGCCTGTTCAACAGAACAGACCGGGATTCCAGGCAGGTGGGCCGTCATCTTCTACTTCGGGTACCAGGACTACTGGGCTGAAGAAGGGTTGTTGGATGTGTGGGGAGCCACACTACCAACGCGACTGCCCTATGGAGAGGACCAGAGTTTCTGGGTCAACTGGACCCACTACCGTGGGAGATATGGGCAAGGCCCATCGGATTCATGCAGCGGTGAATAACCGCCAGGCAGAGCATCAATCGACTGTGCTCGAGACGACAGGTACCGTCACTGACTAGACCCTTAGTATTTTGATAGATCCCGATGCTACCGATAGTTTCATTTATGGTGCAACACTAAAAAGGATTAAGGTAAAGGCAGTCGAACAAGACAAGTTTAGCTTCGTAGAGATGGCTTCGGGGGCTAAACAAAAGGTTGGAGGAAAGGTTACAGGATATATCCTTAACCTGGGAGAGTTTTTCACAAGGGCCAACTTGTACGTCACGATCTTAGGATATTATGATTTCATGATTGACATGGATTGGTTGGAATCTCATGAGGCGATACTCAACTGTAAGATGAAACGGTTGAGCTTGGTCGACGACGAGGGACAGAGATGTGTGATTGTAGGATGGAACCAAGGAGTTTCCCTGAGGTTCATCTCTTCCTTACAACTATGGAAGAGTATGCAAAAGGGGTGCAAGCTTTATGCGATCCTTGAGTTAAATGAGAAGGGAGTAGCAGAAGGTCTAGAACACCTTCTGGTGGTGAGAGAGTTTGCGGACATATTTCCGGAGGATTTACCTGGGATGTCGCTGGAGAGAGATTGGGAGTTTACCATAGACCTGAAACCGGAGATCGAACCGATAGCAAGGATGACTTATCGGATGTCGACCCCAGAGTTACAAGAGTTGAAAATGCAACTGAAGGAGTTGCTGGACCTGGGACTGATACGTCCTAGTGTGTCACTGTGGGGTGCACCTATTATTTTCATATGAAAGAAGGATAGATCGTGGAGGCTTTGCATTGACTACCATCAATTGAACAAGGCTACGATCAAGAACCAATATCCATTGCCAAGAATTGATGACTTTCTTGATCAAATGAAGGGTGCGACGGTGTTCTCCAAGATCGATTTGCAATCAGGGTATCACGAGTTACGGATCAAGGAGGATGATGTCCCTAAGACAAACTTTAAGATGAGGTTTGGACATTACGAGTTTACTGTTTTACCATTTGGACTGACAAACGCCCCGGGGGTATTTATGAGTTTGATGAATGAGGTTTTCCGTGAATACTTGGACAAGTTCATCCAAGTATTCATTGACGATATCTTGATTTACTCTCAGACGATGGAGGATCATGACGAGCACTTGCGCTTGGTGCTATAGTGTCTGCGAGAGCACAAATTGTATGGGAAGTTGTTCAAATTCTCTTTTTACCAATCAAAGATTCAGTACTTAGGGCATGTCATCTCCGACGAAGGTATCGTCATGGACCCAGCCAAGGTTGAGGCTATTATGGAATGGCTTGCGCCGACGAATGTCATGGAAGTGCCTAGATTTATGGGTTTAGCAGGATACTGTCGACGGTTTGTCGAAGGATTTTTGAAGATAGCAAATCCGATCACGGGATTGCAGAATAAAAATAAGAAGTTTGTTTGGACCAAGAAAAGTGCGGAAGCATTTTAGAGGCTTAAGGAGTTGTTAACAACAACACCGATACTAAAGGTCCCTGACATGTACGCGAACTTCTTGGTGTGCACAGACGCATCCAAGAAAGGTTTAGGGGGAGTCTTGATGCAAGATGGATGAGTAATTTATTACATCTCAAGGAAACTAAGAAGGCATGAGGAGAACTACACAATGCACGATTTGGAGTTATTAGCCATCGTATATGCCTTGAAGGTTTGGAGACACTACCTAGTTGGATGAAAATTTGAACTAAAGACTGATCATTCTGGACTACAACACATTTTTACACAAAGCGACCTGAACGTGTGACAACGACGTTGGTCAGAATTGCTTAGCGAGTACGACTTTGAGATTACTTACATAAAGGGAACAATGAACCGAGTAGTGGATGCTTTGAGTCAAAGACCACGCATCTTTTTGGTGTTGCCTCTTCAGACGAATCTACGTGAGAAGATTCTCACTTTACAGCGTGACGATGACTGGTACAAAGAGGTCGAGGGTTTTATTGGACAAAACATAATGATGGTACCACAATATGAGGGATTTTCTTTTGATAGCGATGGTTTATTGAGGTTTAAAAGTTGGATTTACGTATCGCCAAACGACGAGTTGAGGATGTTGATCTTGAGCGAGGCTCATAGAGCAGTTTACATGGCTCACCCTGGAGTCATGAAGATGAGGGCATACCTTAAACCCTTATTCTTCTGGAAGGGAATGAAGGCCGACATAGTCAACTATGTCACCAGATGTCTAGAGTGTTAGTAGGTAAAGACTGAGCATAGACACCCAACAGGATTACTTCAACCACATGCCATTCTGGAATCGAAATGGGAGGTTATTTCGATGGATTTTATTGTTGGATTGCCACTGACGGCAAGGAGACATGACTCGATTTTCATATTAATAGACACTCTGACGAAGAGTGCTCACTTTATTCCTGTGCGTATGACGTATCAGGCACCTAACATAGCTAGAGTTTTCATCAGTGAGATTGTGAGGCTGCATGGCATGCTGAAGATGATTATATCCGATCAAGGATCGGTGTTTACTGGACGATGTTGGACGAGCTTCTAAGAGGCCTTGGGAACTCAACTTAAATTTAGTACTGCGTATCATTCGAAGATTGACGGACAGACCGAATGAACAAACCAACCTTTGGAGGACATGTTGCGCATGTACGTGATGGACCAACAAAAGCGTTGGGAAGAATTCTTTCCTCTAGTAGAGTTCGCTTACAACAACAGTTACTAGAGCACCATTAAAATGGTGCCTTTCGAGTTTCTTCACATGCGACCTTGTCAGATTCCCTTGAGTTGGGATCGGCTTGAGGATAGGGTCCTGGTGGGACCAGAAGAGATCCAAGAAATGGAAGAGCAAATACAAACCATAAGACAAAGGATTAAAGAAGCACAGGATTGATAGAAGAGTTATGCCGATGTGCACCGAGTCGACCGTAGTTACGAGGTCGGTGATTGAGTCTTCTTGTGGGTTAAACCGCATAAGAGTTCGATTAAGTTTGGGAAGGGAGATAAAATCTCTCCTAGGTTCATGGGACCTTTCAAGATTATGGAGAGAAAGGGTCCCGTGGCCTATAAACTAGCCTTGCTTGATTCTTTGAGGCGTATGCATGATGTTTTTCATGTCTCTATTTCGAGACATTATATTAGTGATCCTACACATGTATTTTACATGAGTTCTTTGCAGGTATCAGATGAGGGAGTTCTCAAGGCTAAGTTGGTCCGCATCTTAGATCATTGCATTCGACAGTTATGACATCGAACAGTAGATCAGGTCAAGGTCCAGTGGGACAATTATAGTCCGCACTCGACGACCTGGGAGGACGCATATGATATGCGGCAACAGTTCCCATTTTTGTTTGATAGTTAGACATATGATACTGTGATACACTTTATTTTCAGCACTTATACTATGAATCTTCGGGATGAAGTTTAGACCAAGAGGGGGTGTATGTAACATCCCGCTCTGGCGCACTGAGCAAACCTATTCTTTGAGGACACTTGCTCACAAGTGATATGGATTATTATGATATTAAAACATTGTATTTGTTTATGATGCGTCAAGGGTAGATGACATGTTGTTTTACTACATTGACATAGACAGGTGCTATTGACTCGGTTTTACTAAGTGTGCAGGGTTTTGGACCTTGAGGATGCAGAGGCATCTATGGAACCCCTTGGACTCCGGATAGAGTTAGTGAGTGTGCTATTGGGGTTTGATTTATTTACTGTGATATTAGTACATTTGATTAGATGATATGATGTGGACATGTTCTGACATGATTTTTGATGATCTAGGCTGACGATAGCTTTCCTACCAGACTCACATATGGAGTAAAGGGGCCACACATGACTACCAGAGAGGTTGAGGAAAAGGTGTGGATAGTAGCCCTGCCACAGCCTACTAGCACTCCCACCATGGCTCGAGCTGTATGTTAACGATTAACTAGTTCAAGAGGACCCACGATGTCGTGAGGGAAGACTGCAACAGTCGCTCATGATGATTATAAGGGGTGCGCAGTAAGGCAGGGGAGTTATTCCTTAGAACCCCTTAGTCTCCCACAAGTTCACCTGGCGGAGTGTTGACTCCAGGGGTTATTGATGTCTACCAATCAGTCAAGAAGCGAGTGGCACCCTTGGAGCACGTGGTGCGTCCTAAAGGGCACGTTGCGCAAAAGAAACACAAGAGGTGAGTGGCACCCTTGGAGGATGTAGTGCATCCTTAAGGGCACATCGCGCAAAAGAACAGATGAGGCGAGTGGCGCCCTTGGAGCACCTAATGCGTCCTAAAGGGCACGTCACGTTGATGATGATAGAGGGAGGAACCTAGATGGGTCTAATACAGACAACACATTAAGAAATTTTAAAACAACTTCGATAATTAAATGTCACCCAGTTCAGAATTGAAGTTTTAAGTCTAAAACTTCTCTAGCGGTAAAATTTTGTCTAACCTTAAGAAAAATACCATATAAAAATAAAATAATAAAATTTAAACTAAAAACCACTTAAGTAATAGTTTTGGTCTTCATAAAATTTTTGGGGTAAAATGAAGAGAGTAAGAATTTAATTAAAATCAGTGGATATAAAATGTCAAGAAGAAATTAATTTATTTTAACTTCTGATAATTTCAAAAGGTACTAAATTAATAATAAAAGTAAAAAGAGGATAAATTGCACAACTATCTTTTCTAGCTCAAATAAAAAAAAGGATGAAGGAAATGTAAAAATTATGAAATTAGGGAAAGGAGGTAACCTAAAGAGGGAAAGAGGGGAACTCATGGTAAAAAGCAAGAAACCAACTTAGGAAAGAATCGACATTTAAAGAAACTTCTAATTTTGAATTGATTTAGCAATTTCTTTTTAGGGAAATCTTATAAAACCTGTAAGAAAATCTAGGGACACCTAGCAGTAAATTTAGGAGTAACTCTAGGTGGGTGTGGGAGATGAGACAATAAATAAATTAAAGAAAATAATTATTGGAGGAATGTGGGGGATGAATGACACTTGTACAAAGGAGAAATTTTAGAAGATTTTTATTTAAAACTTAAATTAAATGAGATTTAGGGAAAGATTGGAAGTTCTAAAAAATCTATAAAAGAGAGGAAGGAGGAGGAAGAAGGGGATCAACTGTTAGCATAATGTTGCGCTATTGGATTAGTGACTTGACTGATTTACTTGTGGGAGTTGGGATTTCCCAGCTTGGAGAGGAGTGGTAGCTCGACCTTGCGAGGCGAGCTGGGAGCTAGATGTACCCTCTAGAGAGTGTGTGGCCCCTTTGCGGCTAGGAGGGATAAGGGGGAAGCAAAGTAACCCTAGAATTGGTTGGGAGGCACCGGTGAGGTCTCGACGGTCAGCGAGTGGGAGTTGCACAGAGCGCGGGACATCATTCAAAGTGAGCGAAAGGCAAAGGTATGTCCTTTTATTTAGTAGAGTAGGATGCATTATGTCTTATGCTGGGATAGGAACCTCAAGTGTAAATGAATTGAATGATTGTTTTTATGTATTTACTTAAAGGCAAATTTGCTCCTCTCTTTTTACACCTCTGGCTTGCAATTTCCCAGCCGATCTTTCCAGTATTGATTTATGCAAATTTACACTCTGCATTTTACTGACTAATACGAAGGATAACCGATGGTAAATTCTTAATTGAGGCATCACAACGTTATCCCTGCCATTCGCTTAATGTCGTCAGCCCCTTTTTTTTCATCGGTCTCCCTAAACAAAAGGTTCTTAATTTTGATCTGCGTAGGCTCATGTTGATTGACTAGTTTTTATCATTCCAATGTCTTATTATATGAAGGATGTAAAAATTTTAACCCGACACTTATAGCCTTGGACTTTTAAATCTGAGTTTTATTTTATGACTGTGTTGACCTCTGCATATTTCTTTTAAATTGGTGTCTTCCTTGTCGGCATTGGTTCACGTTCCTCTTAGGGAAGCCGTTCCATCCTTGGATAAATCGCTCTGGCAATTTGCCACTTCAAGACCATAGCCTTAACTTGTGTACTGATGATTCGGGCCTGTTAGCACTTCGCGGAATTCCTTTGTGAATTTGTCTTGCAGAGAGGCCCTTGTTGTTGGACTAGACTGTGTCCCTACCCAAGTTCCACCTGGCGATCACGCCCTCCTTCTCTAACTACATTTTTCCTCTTAGAGAAAAAACGTTGCGTTTAACCTCCATGGCATACCTGAGAGCCTCTGCGAATTGGCTAACCCAGCACCAACTTCTGCCTCATATTAAACCCCAACTTCGCCCCTGTCCGTCGAATCATCAATGCTTGGTTTTGTTGTGCAATCGACGATGTAGAACCGTGAGAGATACTCCCCACGGGTGGTCAGTGGTATACCCCGAATTCCTTAGTTGGTTTGCGTTTTTCATGCTTGGCATTGCCGATTTGTGTAATGGTAGTTGAAAATTTTACTGTTGGCAAGCGTTTGCGCTAGTGGCCCAAGACAACATTCTATTTCCTGGTAGCAATCAAATCTATTCTTAGGAGTGAATCTCATACTCATCTTGTCGAGGGTTGAATAGTCATGTTGACCACACTGCCCGTGCATGGAGGCCAGCTGGTTCTGTCCTATTTTCTGGGCAGCATTGATAGATTTGATTCGAGGGATTTGCCCTCCTACATCCTCGCGGATGCAAGTGCACGACCTTTTTGCAGTGAAGGTCTTAAGGGACAACGCCTTCCTATGGGGAGTAGCAGCATTGTAACTTCTGGAGCTTCCACCACCTAGTTTCCAGTGTATTTAAATCTTGAAAATATTTTGGGAAGGTCCCTTTAACTCATTCAACCATGGTACTCAGGTGAGGTCAATAGTGAGATCCCACCATGTGTATTATGACCATGGCTTTTTTTTATGGATGTGAAGGATTGGATGAGGCCCTTAACATGCTGGTGTGACAACCCTTTGTTTGCTCAGATCTTCTTTTTGGTTGGCAGTGACCTTAGATTTGGCGGCCAGATTGATTCAACTCTTTTTCTTGAGATTCGCACCTGCCCTGCATATTTTCCTTTAGTTAGTTGTTACCTGGCAGGAAACACCATTATTGCCTTATTATTACTCTTTTATTTAAATGCCTTGTCATTGCCTTACTTTAATGCCCGGTTAATTGATTTTACATGCCTCGCCCTTCGTTTCCTTATTTACATTAATGGTAGCATTCTAACTCAAGATGGTTGCTTTTAGATGCCTAATGGTGGTGAATTAATGATTAAATCGTAAATCAGAGAATCCAGTTAGCTTTTAGTTAAATGGGTGTTTTATGAGTCACCTTAGAGTATGGAGGGTTTATCATCATAATAAACGTACTACTTTGGTGTGATCTAGAGTTAGATTTATTGATGGATCTTGCATTTTATTCTCAGAACAAGTTTTAAGACAAATAAGGTTTGGTATATGATTCTATTATCTGTTGGTTAGGGATATTCATGAATCTGTTCTATTGTTTCTTTTTCATAGAAACTAGATATTTCCAGTATATTCTATTGAATGTGAATGGCCTTTGTAACAATTGATATTTAAAGAGATAAAAACACTTCTTAAGATCCTCTTAATTATTGCCATCGTTTTAAGATACTGTTAATATTAATTTTATAATGATTGCGTTCCATGATTTAGAACATTGCGTTATGTATTGATTTATAATTTTAGATTACACATAAGTTATTGCGTTAATGATAACTTGTAACTATTCATTGCTTTTATGATGATAATTAATGATGGATTAAATTGTTAAATGTTGATCCAGTTGAAGTTCAGACTTGCACAATAAGGTCCCTTGAATGTTGAATTAGAAGGGTACGTTGATGACGAGTTACGATTTAAAGTTTCACATTGGAATGGACTTAAAACTAATGTAGATAGAACCTTATCATTGCATTTAGACATGCTAAGTAGGCTTGTGCTAGATGAATAACTTAGACTGCATTTATGACTAGCTTGACTCGACGAGTAATTGGGATAGTGGCAAAGTCGTTTGCTTATGTTTCCTATTAGGGGTGTGGTTGTTCCTTTTTAATTAATGTGGTATTGGGTTGCAAACTTGTAATGTGTTTGGTCTGCTTGTGTTAGGTAGGATGTAGACACCTCCATGTTCCTCAGAACAGTCGCCATCCCTGAGACCTTAAATGGTTAAAATCGATGGGAGCCTACGCTTGAGTGTTGCTTATGTGTCTTGGAGGTCCTAACAATTGCTGGGTAGGGCGGATAGGTAGTCAGTCTTATTTATTGCCGGTTGATTGTCATTCATTGCTTGTAGATGATTGATGTGCGTCTTAGATCATTATGTTGTTGTTGCAGTTGCATGTGGCATGTTCATCATCGTAAGGGGACTCTGAGTCGAATGTATTTATTATCCGTGTACACACGCGCACACACAAAAAAAAAGAATTCACTTGTTATAAGAGCCTGTCGTCGTAACGAGGAGGTTCATTACACAACTTCAAATGTCCATCTTCCAAGAAAGATCGTATGAAATGCTACCTGAGTTGTATATGATTAGTATTCAAATGGAAGGTTGAGTTATTTGCAAGAGGAATGGAACTCTCACTATCAAAGTACAATCTTCTATTCTCCTACTTCTTTCCCAATTCCTCTATAAGCCTCTGTAACGAAATCATTTATTTACTAGCCTCTCTAGAAACAACATAATTTGCTTATGTTGTTGAAAGTAAAACAACCTTTTGCAGTCTCAAAATACAACTTATTGTTGTTCCACCTATAGTAAAAACATACCCTGTGGAGCTCCTCCTGCTATCTTTATCGCCTGCCATATTTGAATCAACATATCCATGTATACTAGTGTCTGAACCTCCAAAGAATAATGCATGAGTAGCAGTACCTCTCAAATACCCGAGAATCCACTTTAATGCATACCAATGTTCTTTACTTGGATTATTTATATAACTTCTCACAACTCCCACTGCATGTGCAATATCTGGTATTGTGAAAACCATTGCATGCATCAAGCTTCCAACTGTTGATGAATAAGGAACCCTAGACATGTATTTTATCTCCTCATATGTCTTGGGACACATTTACTTAGTTAGTTTGAAATTTTTGGCCAAACGTCTAATAATTAGTTTTTCATTCTGCATTCTAAACCTATCCAACACCTTCTCTATGTACTCACCCTGAGACAATGTCAATTTCCAATTTTTCCTGTCTCTTGTTATTCTCATACCAAGGATTTTATTTGTGGCACCCAAATTCTTCATCGCAAATGAATTATTTGATTTCTTTTTGAGCACATTTATATCCTTCATATTAGACTTTGCAACAAGCTCTTCATCTACATACAATATCAAGATAATATAGCTTCCATTTTCTAACTTTTTAAAATAAACATAGTGATCGGAATGACATCTACTATAACTTTGTTCTGTCATAAACCTGTCAAACATCAAATACCACTGCCTTGGAGCTTTCTTTAGGCCATACAAGCTCTTCTTCAAGCTTCATAGTAAATTCTCCTTCCCTTTGACCTCATACGCATGTGGTTGCTGCATATAAATATCTTCCTCCAAATCCCCATGGAGAATATTTTTTTTTACATCTAATTGTTAAAGATGTAAATATTCTACTGCCACAAGACATAAAATAGTCTTAGTTGAAGTCATTTTAACAACGGGAGAAAATATTTCATCAAAATCTATACATTTATTTTGTGCAAACCCCTTTACAACAAGTCTAGCCTTGTACCATTATTTTCCTCCATCATCTTCTTTCAACTTGTAAACCCATTTATTCTATAAAGATCTTTTTGTTGTAGGCAACTGAACCAAATCCCAAGTATGGTTATTTACTATGGAATCCATTTCCTCTTTCATCCCTTTATCTCATTTCTTTTTAGTGTGTACCTGCATTGCCTCTTCATAACATTCGGGTTGACCAAAATGAGTCAACAATAAATAATACAATGAAGGAGAGTATCATTCAAGGGGTCTACTTAACCTGGTGGATATTCTAACAACAATTGCAGGAGTTTGAGGTGCATGTTGATCCTTTTGTTGTACTTTTTGATTTTCTGGTGCCTTTGGAATTTCTTTTTCAGTGATCCCAACAAGCACTGTGTATTATGGTTTTTCATTTTCTTATATCTTTCCCTGCAACTGATCTTTCTAGATGACATTCTCATTGAATATGACATCTCTACTCCGAATCATTTTGTGATTTTAATAATCTCATA
>ML827513.1:36402-66312 GCA_009831015.1 Picea engelmannii | reverse complement strand
CATTAGAGTAGTGTGAATATATTTTCTCATTCTTCCATATTGAATCTCTCTTCTTTTCTTGGTAATCTTTGTCTGTACTTTCTTTAGCTAGATCTCCTGTGCAGGTTTCCATGAAACACTGTGAATAATGTGAACGAATGCTAGATCTGATCTTTGTTGGTATTCTTAGTGCTTGAATCCATTGGATCTGTGTGAATGTTGCATTGATATGTTGTTAGGGTTTAGCTGCGTTGTGAACTAAGGATGAATATTGACGAACTGTAATTACTAAGTACTCTGTTAAGGTGTTACAATCACAGATATGTTTCCCAGCTAATGTTGTAGACATCTGAGTCCTGCAACCACCCCTGCCTCTACCTCGGGTGAGACTTCATCTTCTTAGCAGGTGTTGTCAAAAGGGTTGGTATTTAGGGTTTTGTTGGTGCGTTGGTGTAGCATTGAACCCTGGGTCTTCCCCTGTTCCAACAAATGGTTCTGTTGCTATGACCTGAAACTGTGATTGTTGGGAACTGAGGAAGAAGAAGCTATGTGCGAAAATCTGACCTGAAACTATGAAATCTCTGTGCATAGATCTGTTGCCCTAGTGCGCAGTACTCTACTTGGATTCTAAAACTTTGTGGTAAGAAGAGAAGTTCGATCTGAAGAAAAGAGGTAAGATCTTGAAGATTTGTGCTCTGAGAAAGGTAAGAATAGTGATAATTTTTGATTGAAAAGGTAAGATAAGTAGAAATTCTTGTTTCAAAAATATGAATCTAGGTATGTTGGATAAATTTTGTCCTAGCCTGAAAACTAGGGCACAACTAGAAGAAAGAAGATTTGATATGAGTAGATCTGATAAAAATAGTGAAAGATATGTTATTCCTATGCATATAAAGAATGTTTGGACTAAAAAATGGATGCAGGATCCTAGAAATAGTTTTTTGCAGGTTAGCTATCATGATCCTAGTGCACAGTACAGGAAAGGATGGGGATCATTTAAGAGAAAGAGAGGATTAAATATTTGTTACAGTTGCAGAAGATTGGGACATATTGCTAAGGAATGCCCTGGTAGAAGACCCAGTTGTCTTTGTTGTAAATTTATGGATCATGAAGTTCTGGATTTCCCTAGAATGATTGCTAAGGTTGAAAGAATGAATATGAGACAAGAAAACCCTAAGGAAGGCAAGGACACTAAGATCATGGCAGAACCCCAGAAAGAATAAAAAAATGTACTATCACAAATGAAAGAAACCATGAATGATCACAGAAACATCAACTTACTAGAGATATTCAAAGAAAAAGAATGCATAGAAACAAGAATAGGAGACTTCGACATTGACTGCGTTCTAGATGAGGAAACACAGGTGAATATCATGACAGAGAGAACTTGGGAAATTTTAGGAAATCCTGCTATGATTCCTTCACTGGGAGGAATAGGATTATTTAGAGGAAATATGATAACCCTATGTGGGAGAATTACCCGGATATCTATGAGTGCTCATGGAACCTTGACAAAAGAAGATTTTGAGGTTGTTAAATTTATTGAGAACAATGCCCCATTTTCTATGTTACTAGGAAAACCTTGGATCGAAAAGGATCAAGCCAGAAGAAAAGAAGAGGAAGTCTTAGAGAAGAAGAAGCAAGAATTAAAAGATTTCGTGACTAGGAGGATCACACATTTAATTGAAGAACAAGAGAGCAAGTTGAAGTTATTTAGAACTAGAAACATGGATTTCAAAGTTGAAAGGACACACAAGGACTTGAGACACCTATATGTATAGGAGAGTAGAGCACCTACACCAGACAGAGAAGAAGTATTCCCCTTGAACTCTGGTAAATACCATCAACAGTGCAAAGTTACTATGCCCACAGAAGATCAGAATCAAGATGGAAAGAGGAATATCGAGATGAAGATCACCAGGAAGAAGGCTAGAAAGCCCAATAAGAAGAAAGAAAAGATATAAAAGTTACAAAAAGTTCTAGAAGGAACTGCACAGAAGGAAGGATTCTAGAATCTAAACTTCGTCGGGATACTAGTACAACACAACATGGCACTTTGCCATGGCAAATTAATATGACCATTGGAGGCATTATAACCATTAGCCCGATGACCCGAATGGTTAGAACAACAGTTATGGCCAGAAAGCTTGCCATTAGACCATTGAGACCACGTCGTAATGGACAAAAATGCATTAATGAAGGCTTCTCGCCCGTTGGAAAGATCTGTTACCTAGTTGTCTACTTATTCCATCGAGCCTTGCACCGAGAACACTCTTTCCACCCATGATTATCTAAGCTCATAGATTTTTTGATTTCACGCAGTGATCATCGATCTATCGCCATCCATCTCGTTGCATTGAGTAGTTTCTCTTCAACCCGAGATAGTCAGCCACAAGCATGTATGTACGAAGAACTTAGTGCAGTCGAAGAGTCTGTGAAGGAGATACTCATCGACCTCATGACTGAAAAGGTAATGTCTATGGGAATACAAGCTTCATCGATGAGAGGAGTGCAATCCTCCCCGTTGCCTTCTCGCGAATCCGGACCATCCTGATCTGCGACTGAGAAAATAACCAAGAATAGAGATGACTTGGAAAATGAAAAGTTATTACCATCCATCCTACCCGAGTACATCCCACCCCTGGTCGGTGTAGTGAGTCGTGACAACATCTCGAGGGACTTCGAATACACCTTCATCACTACGTATCTCCCAAAAGGGATACGCGTAGTCAGACCACAGCTAGAGAGGATTCCAACCTTGAAGATTAGTAACTATAACCTGGGAGACCATAAGAGCTATGGCATGCTCGCACCTCAAAAATATCTAACCAAGATGAAAGGAAAGAAGATGAAGATCATCTCTCAGTCGTGGACCATGAACCTCGTGCAGTCCACTCTTTTGAATGTAATGAAGATTCCACATTTTGGAAGGCACCGTGAGGTTAATGCCTGCGTTAAGCTCCTGCTTTCATGCTTCCATGGTGGATATCTATGGTTGGACAGACGTATCACTGTCGATCTGGCGCTGATCCATAGGATCACCAGACTGAGCATGTAGGGACCAGAACCAAAACACTTCTACCCAAGAAAAGATGCAAACCGCATATTAGCACAAACAATTAAAGAAACATATGGTGATTTTGAGAAGGGGATGTGAGGCTACAAGGTAGCCTCCATCCAGAATGGTGCAGTGCACCTAGCATGCCAATTAATTGCAGGAAAGATAGTAAGAAAGAATTGACTGATGCAGGTTAGAGGGTTTGTTGTTGACCTCACTGGGAAATGCATGGAAGGCCTACAGATGAACTGGGCGAAGTACCTAGTTAACCAGCTCGAACTGGATTTCCGCGAAGCTCAAGATCAGGGCTATGAGTTTCACTTCAGCTGGCTCCTAATCCTCATCACGTTTACTACTTGGGAGATGTCGGAAGGTACGACCTTCCCTGAGATCGAGCCATTTGAGTTGCTAGTTGCGAAGTTCACCATGTTATGGTATTCAAGCGATATGGGAAAGAAGTGGTAGTCAAACGCAATATTTCATACCTACTACCTACAACTTAGGAGGGCTATTGATTCCTTCCCTCGTATGACGTCGAACACCCTGGACAGGTTCATGCCTCTTATGAAGTTTTGTGCAAATAGGCATTTTATTTATATTATTGTGTGCGTCAATGATAGCAAAGAAGAACTTCAGTACTACTACAAGCTCACTACAGAGGACCTAGAACAAATCATTAAAGATTGGCCTGCATAACTCCTTATCCTTGCTGACCCCGCAGAGCTGTCTGACTCGGACCTCATTGAAAACCCAGTGGTTACTCATGAAGAGTATGATTCCCAAAGTAGCAACAGGAAGAAAAATAATAAATATGTACAGTAAGTACACAACACATCGGAAGAGACCTCATCTGAGTCACCTAGCGAAGTAGGTGATGACGAAGTGAACAAAGAGGAAAAAAACAAGAAGAATATAATCAAGGTGAAGTAACACCACCACAGAACCTCCCTGATGACAACGATCCATCTAAGAAAAGGAAGGTTTCCCCCACGAAACCTTCATCATAGAAGAAGTCCAAATCCAATAAACCAAAGATGCAGAATGTAGTCACGGGCGATGACTTTGACTTCATTATTTTAGTCGTAGGAGATGCCCTTCGACTTCAACTTCATCATTTAATTACTTTTCCTTTCAACAACAATCCCTTTAGTCGATCCTCATAGTGTCCCCTGCACCCCCGTCCTCAGAAGAACCATATTTGGGAGATAAGCCTACTCAAATACACATACTGGATGATGTGACTGAAGCCCACCTTCATCGAGCACAAGCTGAGAAAGACCAGGCCACAGTAGCCCTGAAACAATAATAGGAGAAAGTTATAGAGAAATGCAGAAATGTGCAACAGGAGAAGGATGCTCTTCAAGCGAACTTAGAATAATAGAGAGTGCAAATCCAACAGGAGAAAGAAAATTTACTCACGGAGCAGGTCGGAGTAAAATATGCAGTCAACATAGCACTTTACTTTGTGATGAGCTTGGAGTAGAAGGAGGAAGAACCAGTAGAACACCAAGTAGCGTAGTTCGCAGAAACCATCTAGCAGCTTCAACGGAGAATCACAGATCCAGAGTTAAGAACAGTGCCCAGTACTCCGCAGGATGTGAGAGATCAAAGAGAAGTGACTACTCAAAGTACAGTTGAAAGAATCAAGGTCCTCACCATGGAATGTAAACAACTGATTGATCACAGTTCCCAAACTTATGAGAAACTCACTAAGGATGCTAAATTGAAGACACTGGAGTCACATATCCAGGAAGCGAAGCAGCAAGCAGAAATAGTACAGGCGCAGTTGAAGCCCCTGTCAACCATTGAGAGGATGAAGTGATCCCAAGAACAACACATTTCCTAGCAGCAAGGCCACACCATTCAGAGCAGAGTCATGAAAGTAACTCAGAGGCTCCAACCAATATAGGACGACGCTTACCAACTATTCGCAGAGATTGAAGGTTGAGGAGTAGAACTGGAGAAAGTCATCACTGCAGTTGAACAATGCTTAGAGGGACCTGTCAACAAAGCATTAATCCAAGAGTTTGATGAGCAGGAGGTCGTGCCACAACAACAGGTCGAAGTTGCTCGAGCCAAGCTCAAGGATTTTGAGGCAAAGTTACCCAGATCAGAGTGACTCAGGACGAGTCACAGGTGAGTGTTGGGGGCCTATTGGCCCTTGACCAAGTTTTGAGGACCCTTGGTCATTTTTGACCATTTTGGGACTTCAACAGGCTGTCTAAGGAGGAGCACAAGTTGAATTGGATATTGCGGGATCTAGGCCCCTTTTTAGACATTTTTGGGTTTTGGGCTTATGTAATGGGTATGGGGATGTCATCCCATGGGTTTACCCATGCTTAGGCCTATTTTGTAATGAATAAATAGAAGTCTAGGTGATGTAAGAAGTAGTGACTAGTCAGTGTGAGTCATTGTTCCTAAGTGCAAAAGCAGATCTGTGTGATTTGGATTTGTGCACACTGTGTGAGACTTTCAAAGATAAGTGCAAGTGGCTGTAAAAGACGGTGTAAGGCTCTGTTCCTAGATATGCTCGAGGTAGGAGGATCTGGTGAGGTGCGCAGATCTCCTGTCCTCTGCGGAGTTGATTTGGAGGCTTTGTGCATGTAAGAAGATTGAAAGAAGATAATAAAGAAGACGAAGAGTTGGTGGACATAGCCCTAAGGAGGGGGTGAACCATGTATATCCTGTGTTATGAATGATTTGTGCTTTATGATTTCTCTCTTGTTTATGTGATTCAATGCTTAGTGCGATGTTAGATGATAGATGAATCTAATATGATATATTAGTACTGCATAATGTGAACGAATGCTAGATGTGATCTATGTTGGTATGCTTAGTGCTTGAATCCATTGGATATGTGTGAATGTTGCACTGATATGTTGTTAGGGTTTAGTTGCGTTGTGAAATAAGGTTGGATATTAACAAATTGTAATTACTAAGTTCTCTATTAAGGTGTTACAATCACATATATGTGTCCTAGCTAAGGTTGCAGACATTTGAGTCCTGCAACCACCCCTACCTCTACCTCGGGTGAGACTTCATATGCTTCGCAAGTGTTGCCGAAAGGGCCGGTAGTTAGGGTTTTGTTGGTGTGATATTGTAGCGTTGAACCCTGGGTCTGCCCCCATTCCAACACCCATCCTCTTCATTATAACATTCAACACCAGGTGCATACAACCTCGGCTAAACCATGGAATTACTAAGAGATCAGGTCCCTGACTTCCCTTCCCTACACACAAACACCTATGCCAAAATTTTGTATCTGATCTGATTGAGGTCATTGAAGAACCACTACATTGGCCTCACAAAACTCAAAATCCACTTTGGTCCAAATTTTTTGATACGGTATATCGCACTATCTCTCTATCAACCTCCCAGGATATCATAATTCAAGGACACTGGAGCATTGGACTCAATTTCGATCTGATATATCGAAGCATCGGGTTGATAGGCCACTGGGGTACTGGGCAACTTAGCAATAGTCTTCAATTATGCTTCTTTAACAATTTTGGTACCGATCTGGTTTAGTTACTGGACTACCGAAACATCGGGGCCATGGGCTTCTTCCGACTTTCAGGAGATATGGATTTTGATACTGCTCAACATATTGAATTTTATGAGACACTGGGGTTTTTATAGGGTTTTCAACTATCAATCCTCACAAATGAATGACTACGATATCTTCTATACATGATATTGTTTATCAATATATCGTTGTTGATCCTTTCAATGATCGATGGTCAATATTCATCTTCAATGAAATTTGCTTCCTCTTCTTGGTCAACATACAATCACATACGGATTCATAGGGCTTATGCACATAGGTTTTACACACAAATCCACACATAAAACAAAACACTCAAAAATACACATGATACACAATTTTATAAAATTGAGCTCAAGATTACAAGGTAAGGCCTCACTGTGCCTGACCGCCTTCTCAGCTTGGTCTATATTATTTCGTCTATGAGCCTCTTTCTAATTGTGCATATAGGATTTTCAAATAGAAAACATATACAACATCATGGATCATTTCAGATCCATGATCCTCTCCATAAATCTCTATCTAATTACTCAAAACAACAATTACACGCTAATAATAATAAAAAATACATATCGTTTAAATAGGTTTCAAAGAAATATTTTCCTCTCAACCACGTTGTGCCTTCTCAAAGCTTCCATATTTTGACTTTGATTTGGGGTGGTAGTTTCTCCTACATCAGACTCCCAGGGTAGAACATTTTCATGATCTATGGATCATGTGTCTTAAATTACTACATCCATCTTCAACCTCTGGTATTCTTCTTCCGTAATGCATCATTCCATCTAACATTGAGCTTCTGATCATGTTCAATAGTGAGCTGCAAAAAAGTCTCTACAATAATAAGTCCTCCACCTTGCGACACAATAATTCACTAAGCTTCTCTCATGAGCTCAGAATTGTGGTATTCTCTTGGTCATCTCCTCTAGAACCTTATGAGCACTCCTTGCTCTATAATTTTACATCTACCCACTAACACGCAAGGAATATATTTCTCTACACTCTGATACCACTTGATGAAGATCGATTTTGGAGGTCATGAATATCAAATTTTCCTTGAGATCGATCCTTGGACCTATGGTATAATCATACCTATGAAATGGTATGATCATGTCCATAGTAGCAATAAAACTCAACAATCCTCTTTGAAATCTAGCCAGGATTCTACATCTCAAAGTCTTCAACTCGACCTCATCTTTTGAAGTTCATAGGAACTTCAATACTCCTTGATCTACGATCCCATGCACTCCAGATCCAATCACACGGATCTCTTCTCTTAGCCACAATGTTAAACATTGGATGAATATGACCTTGGCTAAACTATGGGCTTACCGAGAGATTGGGTCCATAAATTCCCTTCCTTGCACACAAACACCTATGTCAAACTTGGGGATCTAATGTGATCCAGATCATTGGGGATCTACTACACCAGTCTCACAAAACTCAAAATCTGCGTCGGTCCAATTTTTTCAATCCATTATATCGGAATATCGCTCTGTCGACTTCCCAGGCTATTTCACTTATGAGACACTGGAGCATCAGACTCTAATGTTTCACTCCTATCAATTCTAATAAGATATATGGGAGCATCGGGTTGATCGGCCACTAGGAACCGGTCTTCAATTCTACTTCTTTAAAAATTTCAGTTTTGTTCCCGTCCAGTCACTGGACTACCAGAACACTGAAGCAATCATCTTCTCCTAGTTGTTGGGATCAGGATTCAAATATTGCTCGACATATTGAATTTTTTGACGCATCGGGGATAATGCGTCGAGGTTCTGATAGGGTTTTGATTAATCAATCCTCATAAATGAATGGTTGTAATCTCTTCTCTACATGATATTGTTTTCCAATAAATTGTCGTCGATCCTTTTAGTGATCGATGATCAATATTCCTCTTCAATGAAATGTGCTTCCTCTTCTTGGTCAAAACACATTCACATATGGATTTGTAAGGCTTATTCACATGGGTTTTACAAATATATCCACACATAAAATAGAACACTCAAAAATACACTAGATACATGATTTTATTAAATCAAGCTCGAGATTACATGTTAAGGCATCGATGGGCCTGGTCATCTTCTCAACCTAGTCTACATTGTGTCCTCTATGCACCTCTTTCTAATTGTGCCCGTAGTATTTACATATAGAACAAAAATACAACATCGTGGATCATTTCAGATCCACGATCCTCTCTAGAAAACTATAACTAATTTCCTGAAACCAAAATTGCATTCCAATAAACAACAAACCCTATCTTTTACATGGATTTCAAGGAAATTTCATCTTCTCAACCATGTTTCACCTTCTCAAAGATTCCATATTTTGACTTTGATTTGGGGGGGGTTTACTCCTGCATCAGACTACCAAGGTAGACACATTTCATGATCTCCTGATCATGTGTCTTCAATTGCTGCATCCATATTCAACCTCTGGTCTTCTTATTCCCTCATGCTTCATTCCATATAGCACTAAGATTCTCCTCATGCTCAACAATGAGTTGCAAGAAAGCCTCTGTAGTAACAAGTTTTCTACCTTGCTACACAATACCTCACTAAGATTCTCTCTGGAGCTCCGTCTTTTGGTATTCTCCTAGTTCTCTCCTATGGAACCTTTTGAGAACTCTTTTCTCTAGGATTCTACATCTACCCAATCACACATAGAGAAAACATTTCCATCCTCTATGATACCACTTGATGAAGACCGATTATGGGGGTCACGAAGATTGAATTTTCCTTGAGATTGATCCTCGGACCTGTGGGTTAATCATGCCCATGAAATGGAATAATCATGTCCATAGAAATAATAAAACTTAGAAATCCTCTTTCGAATGCACCCTGGAATATACATATCATATTATTCGACTCGGCCTCATCTTGTGAAGTTGATAGGAACTTCACTACTCCTCGATCTATGATACCATGCACTCCAGATCCAGTCACATGGCTTGCTCATATTCATAGAAACATTCAACACCTGGTACATACGACCTCATCTAAACCATGGGCTTACCAGGAAATCGAGTCCCACACTTCCCTTCCCTGCACACAAACACGTGTGCCAAACTTTGTGATCTAATGTGATCGACATCATTGGGGAACCACTACACCAGTCTCACAAAACTCAAAATCTGTGTCGGTCCAAATTTTTTGATCTAGTATATCGAACTATCACTCTATCATCCTCACGGGATATCATAATTATGGGAAACCATAGCATCTGACTCCAACGATGCACTCCTATCAATTCTAATACGATGTAATGGAGCATCAGGTTGATCGACTACCAAGGTACCGAGGCACCAAGCACTAGTCTTCAATTCTACTTCTTTAACAATTTTGGTTCCTGTCCAATCTGGTTACCAGAACACCAAGGCCATCAGCCTCTCCCATCTGTCCGAAGATTGAGATTTATAAACTACTCGGCATATTGAATTTTACGATTCACCGAGGTTGGTGCATCGAGGTTCTGATAAATTTTTTATTTGTCAATCCTCACAAATGAATGGTTGTGATCTCACCTTGAGATGTGTGAGAAAGGATTTCTTACCATTCCATACCTCATGTGGATTATTTTCATCCAGTTTTGATGAGGGTGATCGATTGACCAGGTAACATGCAATACCCATTTCCTCCGCCTAGAATTCTTGTCCTAACTTGACACCACTGAGCATGCACCTTGTTTTTTCCATCAGCGTCATGTTCATCCTTTCTGCAACTCCATTCTATTGAGGTTTATATGGAGTAGTATTATACCTTTCTATACCACACTTATTATAGAACTCATCAAATTCATTCCTGTAGAAACCTCCACCATTATACGTCCTCAACACCTTAATTATTTTCTATGTTTGATTCTCAACAATAGCCTTAAACTCTTTAAACCTATCAAATAATTCATATTTCTTCCTAAGGAAATATATCCAAGTATTCCTTGAGAATTAATATATAAATGAGACATAGTACACATATTTTCCCAATGATGGAACCGACATAGGTCCAAACACATCACTATGCACTAGCTGTCAAATTCCTTCTACCCTCGTTGCACCAAAGGGGAATATTACCTGATTTTTCTTCCCATATACACAATGTTCACAGAAATCAAAATCCAGAGGGAAGTTAGACATACTTTCAACCATACCTTTACCATGTAGTAGTCGAAGACCCTTCTCTCCAATATGCCCCGGTCTTTGATGCCACAACATAACCTTTTCTCCAGAGATTGTAGGAGTTTTTTTTTCTTCATCTCCAATATTAGGAAAAATGGAACTATTACACCCATCGCTAATAGTGCTTACTTGTATCTTATACAAAGTTCCAATCCAAACTCCCTTCAACAACACCATTTCTCCTTGAACCATCCTGTAGGTTTCTTTTTCAGATATTGTTTTTACCCCTTCATAGTCCATTTTCCTTATAGAAATCAAATTTCTGCCCAATCTTGGGATGTGCAAAACACTAGGAAGTTATCTAATCCTTCCATATATGAGCCTCAACTTTACGTTTCTTTGTCCTATGATTTTGGTTGTCAATTAATCACCTAGGAAAACATTACCTCCATCATACCTTTCATATTCGCATAACCACTCCCTGTGGGGAGTCATATGAAAGGATCCACCTAAGTAAACCAACCATGCCTCATGATCCACATGTGTTCTTGAATAAGCCAAGTACACATCCCCTCCTTCTTCCTTGGAGGTTTTTTCTTCTGTAGAGGGAGAACCTTCATATCCCTTAACTCTCTCAACTCTTCTAGATCTACATTGCTTCTTGAAGTTCCCTTCTTTTCCACATCTCTAGCATACCTTTACAAAATTTCTGGGAGATTTAGATCTACCCTTAGATTTATATCTCCCACTTGAGGACTTAGATTTATTTATTTCCTAAGAGTGCCCTCTTGCAAATAATGCATAAGTTCTATGTCCTTCCATGTTCTTATGTCTCATCTCCTCCGACAACAAGCATGATACCACATCATCAAAACTCAAGATAGTTGTATTACTACCTATGTCCACAACAAGACTATTCCAGAAGTCTGGTAAAGAGAAGAGTAAATCGATACACTTTTCTTCATCTGAAATTTTTATCTCAATAGATAATAACTAACTTACCACAGTATTGAAGGCATTCAAATGATCTACCACTGATTCTCCATTTCTCATACTCAGGTTATACATCTTCTTCTGCATGATCAACTTATTTACTAGGTACCTATAATGATACAAATTCCCCAACTTATCCCATAAATCATCGGTTGTAGCTTCCCCTAACATATTTAGTAATATTGAATCTGAGAGACAAAATCGAATTGTTCTCTTCACCTTCCAATTCAATTTTTTCCATTCATCTGCTAACATTCTTGTAGGTGTAGTACCTAGATTCATTGTGATCCACCGATCTCTATATACCAATAGATATTCCATCTTGAGCTTTCACAACTCAAAATGTTTCCCATTAAATTTCTTGATCTCTATTTTCGAATTGCTCGCTATTTCTTTTCACCTGAAGAATCAATCCCACAGATCTCCCATTGTAACAAGATTTATGACAATCTTGAGCCAAACCCCTAACCACAAAGGAGTTCCCCTGAAGCCAATAATTTATCTAATACCAAATGTATATTTTAACCTTGTACAAATATTTAATGCAAACAGATTTTCAATAAAATAATAGAAAAGATACAATGGAAAATACACACATTACATAGATATTTTTCCACTGGAAAATCAACATATTCTATATTTATCTCACATATATTTTTTACAATACAATATACATATAGGATCTCGTAACATCCAAAACCATAATCCAATAACCTGGATTAGTCAACAACCCTAGTTCCTTAACCGAAAATATAAAACCATTGGTGAAAACCATGTGCTTTAAACCGCACAAAAATGGATGAAAAAAACCTCCAAAACAAAAAATTGGGGGGGCATTACCCAAAACCCTACGCATGGGGGATCCCACATCCCTATGACACCCCAGGAAAGGGGGCACTCTGCCCCCTGCACGCCCTGTGCAACGTAGACACTAGTTCTAACCATGCAAAGAATATAACACATACCCAACATGTTTCTGCATCTTAGGCTTATCTGTTTATGTGAACCATGGATTTATCTTTCTACAGTAAGGAGATCCCCTTCCTCCCTAACAAAAAAAAAAATCTCTAAACCCACACTTTCTCCATCCCTATCAAAATGACTCAAATACACCAATAAAGTATCTATGAAACTAGTTGAAATCAAATATCTACCTCCACTGAGTGTAACTGGAAGAGGGGGTTATATCAGGCCAGTAGAGGAAATAATCATTTGAAGTGAATCACTCCTCCCAAGACTAGTAGCCCAAATATTTTCACCACTACGAGTATTTTTTGTATCAATGAGCCAAGAAACCTTAGATTTGTTAGACCTGGACCATATTTAGCTAAAAACTCTATCAACAAAGGGATTTTTCACCAAGACGGGGGAGGGATAGTGGTATGGCACTCTCTAGAATGACTCCATAGAATACTGAGAGGTGGTGATCCAAAAATTGAGGGCCTTGGTGCCAAACCGGACTCCAAACCTATCCCTATATGGTGTGAAAAAGAGAGATATCCCCCATACTCTGAGTAGGAATGAGGCTCATAATTATTCCCAATGGAGAAGCCTCCTTGCACCTACAACTGAATTTTGATCCTAGGTATATAAAGGAATGAACTAGTAGTAGATACCACCCTTATGCCCTTCCCTTCCAGCAGGTTTGGGGAATATTCAACTAACTCCTCATTTGGATCCATGAAAATGGTTGTAAACTGTAGATATCACCTGATCTTGTCTGACTAACCGTTAGCTCCTTAGGAAATGTTTTTCACCATAAACTTGAAATGTGGAGGTTCTAAATATTCCAACTTAGGGTTTCCATAGAGCTCCATCCCCCCAAAAAAATTTCCCTATATCATTGATGTTGTATGCTCTGATATATAATTTACTTCCTTTGGCTGGATTTCTTAGCTGGGACCAAAATAAACCACCTATACATGTATATTGTGTTGAGAAAAAAATTGTCATTGATGTCAAATTAGTAGTGATGATGATGTGTAATTAATGATAAGGATGTAACAGTGATGATGATTTGGAATTAATGATAAGGATGTAACAGTGATGATGATGATGTGGTAGTGAAAAAGGGATATTGTTTGAGTATTGAATCCATGAAGCCAAGTGAAGAAGCCTTGAAGCCATGAAGCCAAGTGAAGAAGCCTTGAGGCCATGAATCCAAGTGAATAATCCTTGAAGCCATGAAACCAAGTAAAAAATCCTTGAATCCATGAGTCCAAGTAAATAATACTTGATATTTTTTGAGTATTGAAGCCATGAATCCAGGTGAAGAAGCCTTGAATCCATGAAGCCAAGTAAGGAAGTCTTGAAGCCATGAAGCCAAGAGAAGAAGCCTTGAAGACATGTTGATGAAGCCTTGAGAATACAACATGCAGTAGTCAAGCTAAGAGGACAAATTAATATCAAATAAAATTGAAGAATCCCCTGAAGCAGTAATGATGAGCCCACTTGACGAATCCTTGAACTACTATATATAAATGTATATATATATACCTCCAAAGTGGTATATATATACCTCCATATATATATATACCTCCAAGGAGCCTTGACATAAATGTATATACCTCCAAAGTGGTCCCCTTATGGCGTATCTTTTAAGAATGTCTCTCACGAGATTATATAAAATGTGTTTGTTTCCACATGCCCACTTTTATTGGTACACAAATGGATCCCACAAGATGTCCAAGATAAATATTAAAAGCCTACAGATATCCAAGATAAATATTGCAAGATGGACATTGTTGAAAGTATTATTTTTGCTCAATTTGGATACCCTATATTTGAGGGAAGTTTTACCCTACATAACTAAATCAAATAGAATAAAACCTTACATGTTTTGAAATATTATTCTTATACCTTTCCAATGGTATATGGAAGTCCCTCTAACTCCCTATGAATGAGGAGATATGAATTTTTCCATTCGATAACCCAACCAGAAAATTGAGGTCGACTCAGTGAATTTTTGGGGATAGAATTACTATAAATACAGGATAGAATTTTTCATTTTTAGTGCAACCAACAAAAATATCAAATATGATTTGTGCTCAAGGTATTGGGATGTCTTTTTGGTGTGCAAGTTAATTCTAATGGATTCTCTTAAGAAGGGAAAAATTACAAACGAAGATGAAGTCTTGTGAAGATTTATTCTAGTGTTTTTCTTTGAAGGTCATCTTGGAATTTTAGATATAACATTTTTTATAGAAAACTTCAAATATACAAACTTGGATTTTTTTTATAAGATATAGCAAAGAATCTTGGGTATGAATTTTAGGTCTTGAATCATTACAGATATCGAGTTATATTCAGTGGAAGTTGACGTTTTTACAACTCGGGTTTTCTTCTTGAAAACAAATCATCTTACATTTTTTGTTATACATTGTTTTGGGGGATAATTCAAGGAGAAACAATTGGAATATATTCAATAAATATATTGAATAATATTGGGTACAAGTTTTATATCTTGATACATTACAGGTATGGAGTTATACTTGTTGGAGGTTAGGGTTTGTGACTAATCCAGAAACTAGTCCCAAATAGGTATTCGAGATAAAATGGTTATATCTGAAGCTTCGAAGGTAAAAATTGACTAACACATTTTGCATTAGAAGGAGAAAATACACTAATATATAAGGACCATGTTCAAAATCAGAAATGGAAAATTGAGCTCGTGGTGAATCTTACAAGTTTGCATATTTGAGCTACAATTCTGAGCAGTTTTGTATGCAAATTTAAGAAGTTATTTTGGGATTGTTTTTTAAGGTTGTGATGTTGCCATGAGGTTTTGATGTTGTTGTATGATCTGCTATGAAGTTGTGATTTTGTCATGATTTTTTCATGAGTGGATGTTTCCTTTAGTGGATGTTTTCATGAATGGATGTTATCGTCAGTGGATGTTGTTGTGTGTGATTACATTATGTGAATGATGCTATGAAGCTTTCTAGGGTTTGAAGGATTTTCTATGGAATTAAGCATGAAGGTGAAGTCAAAAGTAATTTGTGTATGAATATATTGTATTGGTGTTATCTTGTTGATTTGGTTCTCAATTGAGAATATCAGTGTCTTCATTCAGCAGGTCAGTGTCTGTGCTTTAGGGAGCGGGTGCTTCCTTCCAGTTGGAGCTGGTAAAGTAAGGGAGTTGGTGCCTCCTTCTAGTCGGTGCTGGTAAATCAGGGAGTTGGAGCTTCCTTCAGGTTGGTGCTTGTAAATCACAGGGTCGATGCCTCTTTCCATTTGGTGCTCGAGAATCTTGGAATTTGGTGCTTCCTATGAATGTAATATTAACATGATAAAAAAAAAGCATTATGTGGTTTTCTCCAATTCAGGTTTACACGTAAAAATCATTGTGTTCTATGTATGGTTTTTTGTGATAACAAATGGAATTGTTAATGGTTAATTTTTACATGATGTGTTGAATGTTAAAAATGGTAAAATGTCTCAATATTGGTTCACCCCCCACCCCCGCTCGGTCTTGGTGAATATTCCAAGAATTGGTATCAAATCATGTTCCTTCAGGAATAGTCTAACCATTGGAAGGAAGATCATGGATATTCAAGACGTTTACTTTGTAGATGGAGTTCCATTTTTAATGGATCAAACTTTTCTCATTGGAGAATAAGGATGAGAACAATTTTATAGGAACAAGGGTTTGACATTTGGCAATCAGTATTAGATGGTTACACCACTCCAAAAGGAATACCAAGGGGTGAAACAACAAATAATATACATAAAGACAATGCAATGGAATTGAACATAATTATAAGGGGCTTACAGAGTCTGAAAAGAAATGAAACAAATTTGGAAAGCGTTCATCAGCTAAAGCGCTTTAAGACAAACTACAAGAAAACTACACAAATAAAGAAATGAAGTAATGTGTAGAAGATCAAAAGGAAGATACACTAAAGAAAGAAGAAACATCAAATAAAACGAATAACATCCCAAATAAACATGCAACTGATGAATCAAGTGAAGAAAAGCTGAAAGAAGTTGAATAAAGTATTCTTTTGATGATAAATTAAATCCTTGTGACATTAGATGTACCTATGCAAATAAAAATTAGTTGTGTCTCGGAAGAAGAAGAGAATGATGAAGTAGAATTTTAAGTAGAACTTGAAGGGGAATTGGTTATTTATCTAGATGATTTGAGGAATACAAGGGAAGAACAAAATCCTAATGGACAAGAAAATAATACATTGCTAGAAGAGAAGTTAAGTGAGACTAAAAAAAATTTCATTATTCTAAAAGAACAAGTAGAAGTGGCTAATAAAACTGAAGAAACATTGAAGAACCGGTTAGAAGAGAAAGATACCTAACTAAGCACAAAGCTACAGAATTCTCTGATTCAAATAGAAGAGGACAAGAAAATTGAAGAAGTTGTAAATAGTCAACTAAAAGAGAAGGAAGAAATATGTCAACCAGAAGAACTTGAAATCGTTTCTCTAAGAGAAGAAGTGAAAAGGATAGTTTCCAAAACTTGAATTTTGAGAAGATTTCATCAGCCTTAGAATAAATCCTCAATCAACAAAGATATCTTAGTGACAAGATAGGTATTGGGTATGACCACAAGCATAAACACATTGAAGAAGAAAAGAGTTTCAAACTACCAAGAAAGACTAAAGAAATACCTAAAGATCATACAAATGGTTCAAAGGATTCCAATAGCAGATTAAAAGACCATGATAAATCAAGACATGACAAGAAACCATCTCAAAGACCTCAATTTCAAAGAATACCCTTTGCTCCCAGGTGTTAAAGTTTCCTTCATGGTTATTTTTTTTTATTGCAACAATCTTGGACATAAGCCTATAGATTGTAGAGCTTATGCAAGAAATACTCAAGTAAGGAAAAGAGGTATCTACATGGCTCCCAATAATGTTGAATGTTACAAATGCCACAACTATTGACACATAGCTCGGGACTGTAGAAGCATGGAGTCTTCCATGAAATAAAATGCTCATATCAAATATAAGAAGGTTTGGAGAAGAAAACAAAAACAATAAGAACAAGTCAATGGATAATTTTCATAGGACATACCCATGGGAGTTGCAGAGATTAGTAACAATTATTGTCATTTTTGTCATCGACATTTCGAATCCGAATCGGGATTCATCATCAGGACTAATCGTCAATTGAAAGTTTGTTGATCTTAGTCAATTAATTGTTTAGATGCAGGACAATTTGAGATTTTAACTAGGTTGGTTGTCTATAAACCCTATTTACAGAGATAAAAAAAAAAAAAAAATTGATTAAAATTAATAAAATAATGATAATTAATAATATATCATAACTAATTCTAGGTGTGGATAATAGTGTATATATATAGAGATAGATAGATAGATAGATAGATAGATACAAACCTTGGGTTTTAAGTGATTAGAATAAATCTAGGGTTTTGAATGAGTTTTATAGGATATAATAGTGTTAAATTATGTATTTATTATGATTTTTTTATATATATCATTATTTAGGTCTAAGTATTGATAATGTTATATATAAATAAAAATCAAGGGTTAGAAATTTTTAATATGCTTAGGATACTATGTAGTAGGGGTTAATTTATAATTTAGGTTTTAAATTTTTTCTATATATGATGTGTATAAAAACTTATTACTATACATATCAATAATTAAGTTATACATACCCTAATCATATGACACTATATATACTAATACTCAATTTTTATTACTCCAACCCTAGATTATCATATACATGTATACATACTATTTACACATCCTAATCACTTAAAACCTAAATTATAAATTAACCCCTACTACATAGTATCCTAAGCATATTAAAAATTTCTAACCCTTGATTTTTATTTATATATAACATTATCAATACTTAGACCTAAATAATAATATAAAAAAAAATCATAATAAATACATAATTTAACACTATTATATCCTATAAAACACATTCAAAACCCTATATTTATTCTAATCACTTAAAACCCTAGGTTTATATATATCAACACCTAGAATTAGTTATGATATATTATTAATTATCATTATTTTATTAATTTTAATCATTTTTAATTTTGTTTTAGCTATGTAAATAGGGTTTATAGACAGTCGACCTGGTTAAAATCTCAATTTGTCCTGCACCTGAACTATTAATTGACTAAGATCAACAAGCTTTCAATTGACGATTAGTCATGATGATGAATCACGATTCGGATTCGAAACATCAATGACAAAAATGACACCAACTATGGATTATCTGGCAAATAAGTTCGAAACTCACCACAGAAATATCAAAAAAATTAGTAAAAATAATAAATTTTCAAGTAAAGAGGGAGATGTCAGGATTACACATGATGATCTTGGAGCAGAGCAACATTATACATTACTCTAAACAATTTGGCATAGAGACTCCCAACATCATGGATAATGTTGAGGGGCAATTTAAGTAGCAAGAAAGCAAGACCAAATAAATGACAACATAGGATTATACATGGCAGAAGACAGTGGCTTGGTAATTCATATAAGAGCATAGGGGGAGATACTTCAAAAAGCTTCAATAAATGGCCCAATATAAGGTGGAGTCAGCACAATCAACGGGGGAGTATTGTCGAAAAGGAAATATGCTCACAAAGATAACATTAAAGTCAAAAGAAGGAATCAACTATGACAAAGGGGGGAGAAAAATGAGTTAAATGACAGTGGATGAAAGCATGAAGACATGAAGAGAAATAGAATAAGAAAGAGAATCGTGAAATTCCCGAGGGGAGCAACTCTTTATCCTGGATATCAAAGGAGAGAAACAAATTGTTTGTGACAGGGGGAGTCACACAATAAGAAAAAAATAGCCCTTTGCCATTGATGTCAAAGGGGGAGATAAACAAAGTGATGGATAGATTGAGCATGCTGATGGATAGATTGAGAATGTGGCACTGTTGTTATAACCCTATAATTTATAGGATCAACTGGTGATTAAGATTTATTCCTTTAAGTGTGTTTGATTTGCAAATAATTTTCCATTCTGTAAATGATTTGAAAACAAAAGAAAAGAAAAAGAAAGAAAAGAAAGAGAAAAGAAAAAGAAAGAAAAGAGGGCACAAAAGAAATTAAATAAAGCCCCATGCAATAACAATGAATGAGCTTTGCTAAATTGTTTAATCTTAGCCAAGTAGATAGGTTAGCTAGTGAAATAAATTTGATCAAACAGCCTAATATTGGTCAAATAACCTTAGGACATAATAATTTCTTAGTCCAACAGTTTAAGTTGGGCTAAATGTCATAGGTGAGTAGGTTAGAGCATAGGTTAGTCAGTTTTGTTTCAATAAAACATGCATGATGATCGATGTATATTCATATCTTTGATGTTTGGGAGTGTTTTTCCTAACCCCCATGGTGACAAAAAGAAGGGAAAGTTGAGTGAAACCCACAAAAAGTATTAAGCCTAAGTCTCCTCTACATATATGATCTCGCACTTACTGATTAAAAAGTGCACATAGATCTATAGATGAGGTATTGGCACCTGGATCTACGGTCGAGAAGAAGTTCCATACCCCCCCCCCCCAACCATTATGCCTTTAACGGTGGGGGGGGGCGGGGGGTGGGGGGGGGTCCAGAATGGGAATTAACAAGTGTACATAGATCTACGGTTATCCTGAATTCACGCAGATGGACAATATACAAGAGATTCTGGACCCCCCCCGACTGTTCTTCCTTTAATGATGGGGAGGGGGTCCAGAATGGAGTGGTTTTTCCTGGCGGGCCCCATCCCAACGTGTCTCTAATCTATTGCATCACATCTTTTCCCTTCTAACATACTTCCACCACCTTATCTTGTCACATCTCAATATCCTCTTTGCCCGTGTTATCCATTCACCCGTTATAGGTCATGTCTCATTCCTCATTCCCCCAATCACCATCATCCATGTCATTTGGGTACACACGTCATGCATATTTCTCCCACCTCCTCGTGTTCCTAAGGATCCGTTGGAAATTTATTACAAGTCACACACTCGTTAACCTGATGACCTATCCCCCGCACCCAATGGATACCCATTCACTCAAAAGTAACCCCTATCCCTCCATTGACAAACTTTCCACCCTCTCCGCACACTAGAAAATTTCTTCCCCTCCTCTGATCCATCCATCTACCCAGACATATCCATTACCCACTAGCGTTTTTGTTTGAATTGGAGGTACCTTTCACAGTAATGGCGCCAAAGTCCAAAAAAGAATAAGTCAATGAAAATCCTTTCCTCCCACCTCTTGTCGATCTCGACAGGATCCCATTGGCCGACAAGGATTATCTTATCTAAGAGACGAAGTGAAAATTCAATTTCGCAGAGTTGCGGTCATGGTTTAAAGACACCTTCTTGGATCACAGCAATGAAATTGGGCTCTAGGAGTCAAATATTCCTCTATATCTCTTTCCCCAAGTCCATCATTTCCCTGAATTCGCCCTCAAATGCCAGGCTCATTACCTCCTCGACTAGAGAACCATAGTTTCGTCATCAGGAGATACCTTGTTCTTTATTACACTAGAGGGCATAGATCAAATGATGCAGATACCCATGACTGAATTTGCCTCTCCTTTCAACCTTGAAATTCTAACGGAGTTGTATCAGAACTTGTCCTTTCCTCAAAGATCCTAGATATTCGAGCTTTTTCTCCCACAGGATGCTCAGCTCCCCAAGAAAAACCTCCTGTATCATTCTTCCCTGTTATCAAAAAGGGGGAACCAAGTTATTTCATCGCTTTGTTTCCTACTTGGCTAATTTTCAGATGAATGGGTGGATGAACCTATATTAAGTTTCCTGTCCATTTTTTCGACTAAGGAATAGGCCACCACCCAGTTTGACTACAGTTTTTTCTTGGCATAAAACATCCACGACCAGTTTTCAAAATTCGCCACAGAGGGCATGTTCCAGTATTCCTCAATATTGGCGTACATGTTCATCTTTTTTCAAGAAGAAAGGATTTCTTTCCTAATTCAAAAAATGGACAAGTACGAGAAACCACAGGCAGTATCCCAATGGACTTCACTTCTCAGAAGAAACTCCATAGAGTTCAGTTTCAAACAGTTCATTGATATCTTTTATCATCCGATGGTGAGCATGCTTAGTGGCAGACCAGAGAAAGGGATAAATGAAGAGATCCAGAGAATCTTGCATCTCTCGAACCTTGCAAAGACAGGAGACTGGTTCCTGTATCAATACCACACATAAATGAGAGTGTATGGATGTGATTTGGCTCCATACAAATTACCCAAATATCTGCTCATTCAGATATTTGCACTGGAGTATATCTGCCACATGATAAATTCAGATGATATCCACTTTGTATCTCTAAAGAAAAAACATCAATTGAGGATTAAGGGGAAGATTGGACCTTTTATCTGCAATAGTTGAGCCGTTGGAGAAGAGGTGGAAAAGATATTAAAGGAAATGAAATTCAACACTATTTTTATTTGGCAATATGATCTGAGTGGGATCATCGTGGAAATGAGAGCCAAAAGCAAAAGCGCTCAGTATGCTCACACACTTAAACCAAAAATTGAGAACTATGTAAATCAGACACAGTGGGAAGATAACACCTTGGAAGACACTGAACAACATTCTTCCTAAGTACCGACTTCCCAGATTGTCACTCCACCAGTGCCAAAGGAAAAATGACCAAGGAAAGAAATTTCTCTTTCAGTCACTGAAGTATCAATAGAAGATTTTCAATTATATAGTAAAAATCCTAAGACCATTCATACTATTCCTAGGTCTGTGGAAGAATATATTCATCCTGCCAAAGGGGTTAAAGGAGAAGATACACTAATTCCTTCAGTCATCTATCAAACAGTGTCTACTTTTGTTCCAAAGAAGCAGACTGATATAACTATGGCCACCCAAATTTCATAGGGATCCGCAAAGTTGAACATATTTGAAAAATATGATATGATTGAGAAGAGAAACCAAACACTGACCAATAACACTTATGCTCAGTTCTGGAAGTATATTTCCACTGCCCAACACAGACTGTTATTAGCTTTCGAAACGAAAAAAGGAAGAATGCATCTTGCATTTCTACAGGCACAGGTACCTCAACCCAAAGAAATTAGTGACTACAAAAGGTCAACCCTTGTGTTTGATACAAAACAAGTTCATCCAACTGACCAGATGGATCTTCACAGATAGACTTTTGAAATGGTTTTCTCCACTTTATCCCATGCTTCCTCTATAGATGCAAAATTACAAGTAGCTCTAAACAATGTTCAGACCCAGTTGAAACTGGAAAAGATATCCTCTTTTGCAAAGGATAATAGGATAAAATCCCTAGAGGAATTGGTATTCAAGATCGGGTATGATCCCTTGAATGTGAAAGGAACAGAGGAGTTACTAAAGAATAAGAACACCAATATAGCATCTCTGAGAAAACAATTAAAATTTCCACCCACAAAGGATGCACGAGCTAAGGAGATCACTGAGACACAAGGAGAAAAGGATGAAATGCCCAAGTTGATCATGGAGTAGAATGCACAGTTAAAATAAATGGAAGCAGAGTTGGAAAGGTTGGTAAACGAGAAGGAACAATCAACACCGATGGAATTCATTCCATTGAATGCAGTTCCACTCACTGGAGTCATCACAACTACTGTAGCAACAACCACCACAACAGAAATTCCCTGAGCCACCCCACTGTCAGTTCTGGAAAAGACAATGGAGCTTGCAAAATCCATGGAGGAGATGAACTTACAAGAAACGGAGATCAACAGACTGAAAAAGGATGTTGAGAGTCTTCAAGAGCTCAAGACTTCTTACTAGACAAGTTTCCACACTGAGAAGAAAACATCAGATAAGCTCAAATAGGAATTGTAGCAACTCTAAAAGAAAACAGTGGCAGGCAAGACACTTGCAAAGGCCAAAGAAAATATTTGGATGGATATCTCCAAATCCATGAATGAAATATGGCCTATGATACAGATCATGTTTGAGAAGAATGAGCTAGTGATAAGAAGCAGACAGGTTATTGAAAAAATTAAAGGAGAGTTGGGAGAAATGCCCTCTGAAGCCAATGAAATAATTAAATTCCTGAACTCAAAAACCAGAGAAGAACTGGAAGACTTGAAGATCGAAGACATGATAGAAACCATTCTTGAAGTCAAGAGGGTTCTGACCAAAAAAGGATTGATGTTGCAATTGGAAGAAAAAGTCCAGAACATGGACATGGGAGTTCAAAGGTTTTTCGGTAAGATCGAGGCTCTGCAGAAAAAGGGTCTTCCCAATCTAATGGTTCTTAATGACAAGTTGATGAACCTTCCAGACTACAAGAAGAAAATGGCTACAATGGCCAAGGATAGTTCCAATTTCTCAGGGATACAAGGCACTATAATGGGCAAAGTGTTCCTGGAGACTTTGCAGGAAGACATCAGTATACATCATGAGATCAAATATATCTTCATCATCAAAACAAATTTTTCCAAATACATAGAAGTAAATGAAGTATACTGTAGACTACTCAAAGTCACCATTCCCAGTCAGCTAAGATGGGAAGAACTGTGTAATTTGATCAAGTAGGAAATGAGGTGTGCAAGCTGAGTCAGAAGATAGATCAGTCCAAGTCATTTGGGTGACTCACCAACGGCCTTCCCCAGATTCAGCATGAAGAATTCGACAGATCATCAACAGTTACCTAGATTTTTGTATTATGTTATTTAGTTAGTTAGTTTCAATTCTCGCCACGTCCTGATCATCAATGACAAGGTCGTTTGTAATTTTTTATTATAAATACTTCAAACTTTGAAGTACTGAGGGTTTATATTTACGCTCTATAAGCTGTAAGCACTGTAAATTTTCCAAGATATCTTCCAGTAATACAAAGAGACATTCCACAGGATTCCTGCGTGTTATTTATTGGTGATGTTTACTCTTCTGTGTTAAAAGTTTATCCCTCTCAGTTATCATATTGTTTTCTTAATCTGATTATTTAAAAGTAGCGAATGTTGCAGGATTTATCTGTGTATACCCTGTTTCCGACTTTTGAATATCTAAATGTTTATCTTATGATGTTATAGTAAAGAAAATCTTAAATTGATTCTTTGTTTTAATTGATATCCTCATCTTTTCTACTATCCATCACTTTATTGCTAAAGAACCCAATAAATGCATTATCTTGCCCTGTGAAAGAAATCTCTGAGTTTTTATGTTTGACTCCTATATTTATAAGAAAGGCCCCATATCCCAATGGAAGCGTAAGTGATATTCATCCATTTCATTTAAAAACAATACAAACAACTCGGTTATATATTTTTTTAACTAGCCTAAAATCTTGAAATCCCAAACAAGTCTAAAACTCACAGAGAGGTCCCTCTCTAAAGCTGGTAGGGATAGCTCCTAGTTTCTAAGTGGTTGGTTAAGGTTACCTCTGATAGATTTCTTCTTACATCAAAACAACCTCTGGAAATTTACAGAGTGATAACAACTGCAAAAAGAAGAAGGTGTCTCCATCAATGACAAAGGGGGAGATTGTTGAGAAAATATTGTCATTGATGTCAAAGTGTAAGTGATGATGATGTGGCGGTAATGATAAGGATGTAACAGTGATGATGATGATGTGGTAGTTAAAAAGGAATATTTTTTTAGTATTGAAACCATGAAGCCAAGTGAATAAGTCTTGAAGCCATGAAACCAAGTGAAGAAGCCTTGAAGCCATGAACCCAAGTAAAGAGGCCTTGAATCAGTGAATCCAAGTAAATAATCCTTGATATTGTGGCGCAAACCCCCTTCCCTCCAAAGGGATGCTTGACCTCCCAGTATTGGATCGTTCAAATCACTGAGTCAGAGCGACTCTTTGGGTCCTTGCGTTTACCAAAAACTACTATACATACGCAAGCCCCTTTTTCCCAAGTGAGCACGGTTGTGACCGTGCGCTTGTTCCTTCATGATTCAGACTTCGAGGATATCCCGAGCTCTTCCTTTGAATTTTCCCGAATCATGTTTCTCCTAATCTCCAGACTTTCACCATGTGTCTCCTTAGATTTTTTGGCCCCGCTATGATTTGGGTTTCACAACTTCACGAAACTCTAGGTTCTCTCGCCACGAACCTATGGATTTCCAACTCCTGGATTTTTGAATCCTGGATTCCTGGATCTGTTGCCACGTGCTCTCCTCACAATCAATGAATGATATTAAACTGTGACTTCAAAATTCACAACTCTACATTTACAGTCCTTGCAGATTTCCCGAACTATGAAGTGTTGAAACACCCTACAACCAACCTTTGTGTATTTTTTCCAGATCTGATGGTCTAGAATCGTTCATCTCCTTCCATAACAAATCTTGTCTACTGTCCTTTATGGAAACTTAAGGAACTTTTCTCCTTGAATATTTTACACCCCTGTCCCTCTTGAGATTTGCCTCTTTGATCTTCTCTGGTTCCTCTGAAAACTTCCTTTGACACTTAGTCAAAATCCTGACCTATTTGCACCTTGCAACGGGTCCTCCTCTACACTCAACTCCTATGTGGGTGATTTCGCACTCCTTGCGACTGTTCTCCAACAACTTCTCTCTTTTGTGGCTAAATCGTGTTATTCCTTCTTGAGATTTCGATTTTGATAACTCTACCACGCACTCCTTGTGGGTGTTATGCACTCCTTGCACATACAAGTTCTCGCTATCACTTCTGACCTTACAAGTCAAAACAGACTCGGTCACACACTCCTTGCACTCGCTCAGTGAAACAATACAATGCTTCTATACAAAGGGACTCTTTGAGTCTTTTCCTCCAGCTACTCTATGCTACCCTATTGAGAATAAAGGCTTTCAACTACTTAACATTTATTACAATAAATATCGAGTCAGACGGATAAGAGTGGATGCTCCAAATCTGTACTACAATCCTTCATATTAAATAAAAATACATCCCCCCATCGATCTTATGCGATGGTTCAATCTTATATCATTAAAATGTTCATAAATAAAAATATTTATCAGATATTACATTAATACGCCATATTTGAAATTCAAAATGTTTCAAAATATACGCTAGTGCACCCAGTTGTCTCTCACTTGTGTTTTGTTGGCGATGCTCCTACATCATACTGCTCTAGCTGAAAAATTAATGGACTCCTGTCCATGAGCTCCTACACTGATTTTCCATGCTTCTGGATGTCTGCTTCACCGACCCAACTGGCATCTTCTATTGGTCGTTCTTTCCACTTTACTAAATACTCAAAATATGTCTTCCTTTGAGTCCTCTTACCAATCCGTTGGTCTATGATCTTTTCCATCTATGGCTTCTCTGCTAAGGGCATTTTCTTTCTCGACTATATATCTCCTCGATATTTTGACCCTTCGGTTCTATCTTCCCTGTAAGTATACAAGTCTGCAATGTTGAATATGGGCGATATACCCACATCTTCTGGCAACTCTATTTCATAAGCATTCTCTTCAAATATTCTCAGGATTTTGCATGGCCCTATCGTTTTCAATTTTAGCTTATTATATGTTCCCCTCGGAAACCTTTCTTTCCTCAAATGTGCTAGAACTTGATCTCCAACTTCAAATTCAAGCTTCTTCCTGTGTTGATCAGCTTTGTGTTTATATTCATTGTTTATCTTCTTCAACTGCTCCTTGATCTGATTATGAAGTTCATGCATTTATGCAGTGAAATATTCGGATCCCACGCTCCTAAATTCGCTCTTATTCAAATATCTTAACTCCAACACTCCTCTCGGATTCACTCCATACACGATTTGAAATGGGATTTTCCCAATTCTTCCTTTCACTGAGTCATTATACGCAAATTATTTTTGTGCTAGAATATGATCCCACTGACTATGGTGTTCAGTGACCAAAATCCTCATCAAATATCCTAAAATTATATTCACCATTTCGGTCTTCCCATCTGTTTGTGGATGATACGCAGAACTAAAACATAGCTCTGCCCCCAGCTTTTTCCACAACATCCTCTAGAAATGACCAACAAATTTGGTATCCCTGTCTAAAACTATACTTTTGGGAAATCCATGGAGTCTCACAACGTCTTTGAAAAACAAATTCACATCATGCGTTGCATCACTGGTATTCTAGCATGGGATAACGTGTGCCATCTTCGAAAATTTGTCCACTACTACAAATATCGAATCACTTCCCCTTTGTGTTCTTGGCATTCCCAACAAAAAATCCATGCTTATCGCCTCCCAAGGCCTCTCTGGAATACACAATGCTTGATACAACCCAGTGTTCTACTTCTTCCCCTTGGCATACTGACAAATTTTACACTTGTTTACAAATCTCTTCACTTCTTCTCTCATACCTAGCCAATAATATGAACCGTTTAATTGGGAAAATGTTTTGTCATGGCCAAAATGTCCGGCTAGACCTCCGCTATGTTTTTCCTTCAGCAAATTCTCCCTCATCGAACATCTTGGTATGCACAACCGGCACCCCTTTAACAACAACCCATCCTAAATCATATATTTGTCCCACTAGCTTTTGTCTATGAGTACATGATTCGTACACGCTTCATATGCTTCTCTAAAATCTGGATCAATGCAGTACATTTATTTAAGGTGATCAAAACCCAAAGTTTTGACCTGAAATTTCTACAGAATTCAGATTCTCCTGCTCAATGCATCAGAAACCTTATTAGCATTACCAGAAATATGTTTAATGACAAAAGTGGAATTTTTCATGAACTCTATCCACTTGGTGTGTCTCTGGTTTAATTTTTCTTGTATGGTTATGAATTGCAAAGATTGGTTATCGCTATACAAGACAAACTCCTTTGGTACGAGATAGTGCCACCACTTCTTCAAGGCTTGAATTATGGCATAGAAATCTTTTTCATATGTGGATTACTTCTTCTTGTCTTCATTCAGCTTCTCACTGAAATATGCAACATGTTTTTTTTCCTAACTTAAGACCGCTCCAATTGCAACTCCACTCACGTCACATCTCACCTAAAATGTCTTTCTGAAATCCGGTAATAGAAAAATCGGTTGTTCTGTTATGTTCTCCTTCAATGTGTTGAAGCTCTTCTCAGCCTCTTCTGTCCATTTGAAATACTTGTGTCTTTTCTTCACTGTATCCATCATTTTAGCACTAATCTCGCTAAAAATTTTGATGAAATTCTGATAGAAACTTTCTAATCCATGGAAGCTTCTCACCTCAAAGATATTCTTTGGTGACATCCATTCTCTGATTTCTTTTACCTTTTTGGGATCCATCTTCAACTCATTTGAAGAAATCACAAAACCCAAGTAAATGAGTTATGTCTTCATCAAAGAGGACTTTTTCAAATTAATCAACAGCTTCTCTTGCTCCAACCTTCTCATTACCAATGTCAAATGTCTCAAATTCTCCTCCTTAGTCTTTTTAAAGACCAGTATATCATCCATATATACAATCATGAATCTGCCAATGAAATCTTTGAACACTTCATTCATCAACCTCATAAAAGTACTCGGGGTGTTCGTTAAGCCAAATGGAATAACAAGCCATTCATACAACCCCTCATTTGTCTTGAATGTTGTTTTCCACTCGTCACCTTCCCTCATTCTTATCTAGTGATATCCACTTTTCAAATCTAGTTTTGAAAAATAGTTAGCTCCATAAAATCATCCATCCTTGGTAATGGAAATCTATATTTGATGGTGATATTGTTTATGGCCCTTGAGTTTGTACACATTCTCCATCCTCCATCCTTCTTCAGACTCAATACAGTTGGCACTGCACATGGACTCAAGATTTATCTGACCAATCCTTTATCTAACAGATCCTGAACCTGTCTCTTCACCTCCTCATTCTCTTGAGGTGTCAATCTTTACACTTCTTTGTTTGGAGGGATTTCTCTTGGTATCAATTCAATTTGATGATTGATGCTCCTGATAGGGGGTAATGAGTTTGGAAACTCATCCACTACTATATCGGAAAAATTCTCTAGCAGTTCCTGAAATTCCTTAGAAAAATATTCCATCAAAGTATTGGTAAGGATAACCCTCACCATCCTCACTACAGAAAACTGCATCTCATGTTCCTTCTTTACTTCATTAAAGATTTATTTCCCACTCATGAGAAGTATGCTCGTGCTAGATTCATATTTCACCTTCTTTTCTTCAATTGGAAGTAACATATGTATCCTACCATTATTCTCCAAAGTATAGGTGGTTCTTCTCCCACCATGAATGATATTCCTATCATACTCCCATGGTATCCCCAACAAAACATGACATACATCCATGGGAATCACATCAAATAGGATTTCATCTCTATATTCACCTATT
>ML827513.1:4873-23779 GCA_009831015.1 Picea engelmannii | reverse complement strand
AAGTGATATGTTTATTGTAATATACCAGATATAAAAAGTATGCAGAACATAAATAAAATGCTAGAAATGGTAGAATAATAGCAATATAACTAGAATAATCACCACAATAACACTGAAATGATATGAGAATAACAACAGAAATAGCACTTTGATTCTGAGAGCAATGTTCACGGGCCTCTTCGAGGGGGAAACCTCTAGTCGAGTAAAGCTCTATTACAATAATCTCCAATCTAGGGTTCTCATACCCTCGACTCCTATTTATACTAAATATGTCTATCAAAAGAAGCATCTAGAGGAAGATCCTTCTAGAAGCGGAAGCTTCTATTAGGTCTTCTTACATTCAACTTGTTCTATTTTATTGCAAGGCCTTATTAATATTGACCTTTATTACATCTGAATATATTGTTCTACCTATGTGTGGGTTAGGACCCTAGCATGTCCTCCCCCTTAAAAACAAACTTGTCCTCAAGGCTGGAGATGTGGAAATTGTTGCAGTCTGGTAGTTGGTTCCCAAGTGGCATCTACTGGAGTTGTATCTTTCCACTAGATTAACACTTCCTTGATGGTTCTTTGACCTAGGCGAAGCTCATGTTGGTCCAAAATTGCTTGTGGTTGTAGCCAAATGGATCCTTCTTTGGCTAACTCGGGAAGGTTGGTTTGAATTTAGCACTTAGTTTTGATCACTTTCTTTAAGAAGGAAACATGAAAAACAAGATGTAGCTTTGAATGACTGGGTGAAGCTAATTGATAGGCCACCTATCCCACACACTTGAGAACGGTATAAGGACCATAAAATTTGGGTGCTATCTTATGACAATGCTCGACCTTGAGGGAATTCTGCTTGTAAGGTTGCAGGCAAAGAAACACATGATCCCCTTCTTCAAATTGATGTTCAGAGTGACCTTGATTTGCTTGTTTCTTCATGCAATTATGTGCCATGACCAAATTCTCTTTAGGGTACGGAGAATAGCCTCTCGAACTGTAACTGTTTGGTAAACCGCTTGGACCTTCGAGACACCCAATAAGTATGAGAGAACTAAAGGTGGCTTATGTCCATATACCGCTTCAAAAGGAGTCATGTGTGTAGTTGTATGGTATGAAGTGTTGTACCACCATTCAACTAGGGGTAACCATTGAGCCCACTGATTTTTCTTTTCTAAGGAAAAACACCTCAAATATGTTTCCAAACACTTGTTGACAACTTCTGTTTGACCATTAGTATGGGGATAATGAGTTGTACTGAGATGCAATTGGGTGCCTTGTACCTTGAACAGTTCATGCCAAAAATTTCTTGTCAAAGTGAGGTCGTGATCGGAAACAATAGAGTGTGGCATGCCATGGAGCTTGAAGACCTGATCCATGAAAATTTGAGCCACCGTGGATGTTGTAAATGGGTGTTGAAGAGAACAGAAATGAGAATACTTAGAAAGGAGATCAACAACCACCATGATGACTGATTTATTTCCCGATTTGGGTAAGCCTGTAATAAAATCCATAGAGATGTCCTTCCAAATAGTAGGTGGAATAGAGAGTGGTTGTAGTGTACCCGAAGATTTGACTATTTCTCCCTTGTTGCATTGACACACATTACATTTGGCCACAAAATTACAAATTTCTTGTTTCATACCATACCAGAAAAAAGAACGTTTGACCCTGTCATAGGTTTTGGTGAACCCGGAGTGCCCCACTGTCAGTGTAGCATGAAGCTCAGAAAGTACTGTGGATTTAATCTTTGATTGTTTACTTAAATACAAACGGACTTTGTATTGAAGCTCATCATGGAGCCAAGAGTACCCTGGTTGAGCTAGAGCACTGGACTGTAATTGTTGGATCAGCTGCGAACTTTTGGGATATTGTAGCCATTCCTGGAGAACATCTTGGAGCTAATCTGGTACAATGAAGGAAAGAGAACAAAGGGATCCTTCATCTTCATATTTGTGGGAAAGTCCATACGCAACCACATTTTCTTTGCCTTTATTGTAAATGGTCTCATAAGCATAGAAAAATAGTTTAGGTACCCATTTTTGTTGCTCCAGGGAGGAAATGCGTTGTTCCAAAAAATACTTGAGGCTTTGATGGTCTGTCTTAATTTGGAAGTGTTTCCCCAATAGATAAGGGAACCACAAATCAACGGCATGCAAGATAGCCAACATTTCCTTTTCATAGATAGATTTGCCCATATTTCTTTCAAATAGTTGCTTGTTGGTAAAGGCCAAAGGTTGACCCTCTTGCATAAGGACAACACCAATTCTTTTCCTTGAAGCATCACATTCCAAGACAAAGGTGTTTGTGAAATCAGGAAGGGCCAAGACTATCGTGGTGCACATGGCCATCTTCAAGGTTTTAAAATCTTGAGCAACAGTTGGAGTCCAAGTGAAAGAGTTCTTTTTTAGGAGAGCAGTGAGAGGTGCTGGAATCTTTCCATAATTCTTAACAAACTTGCGATAATATCCTATTAAGCCCAGAAATCCACGCAATATTTTTAGAGTCTTTGGGTGAGGCCAGTCTTTCATAGCTTCAATATTTTTAGGATCCATCCTAATGCCATCCTTGCCAACTAGATGGCCCAAGTACTCAACTTCTAAGGCACCAAAAGCACATTTAGACTGTTTCAGGAAAAGTTGGTGTTGAGAGAGTAGATGGAGAACTCGATCCATATGAGCAAGATGTTTTGTCTAGGTCTTTCTATAGATGAGGATATCATCAAAGAAAACTAAGACAAAATGACAGAGAAAAGGACGGAAGACATGATTCATGAGGCTTTGGAAGGTGGAGGGGGCATTACACAATCCAAAGGACATGACCAAAAACTCATAGTGGCCCTCATGAGTTCTAAAGGTAGTCTTGGGAATGTCTGCCTCTTTCATACGTATCTGGTGGTAGCCCGAACAAAGATCAAGTTTAGTAAAGAATTGGGCGCCACTCAATTCATCCAGGAAGTCATCAATGACAGGAATGGGAAATTTGTCTTTAATGGTAAGTTTGTTAAGGGTACGGAAGTCGGGACACATTCGCCAAGAAACTTCTTTCTTTAGGACCATGACCACAGGAGAAGAGTAGGGGCTTGTACTAGGGAGGATAATTCCTGCATTAAGGAGTTCTTGTACCATTTTATCAATTTCATTTTTTTGGGAAAAGGGGTGACGATATGGACGGATATTGGTAGGAAGGCTTTCGGTTACAAGGGGAATGGAATGATCATGAACACCACGTGAAAGAGGGAGTCCCTGGGGAGTGGAAAAGACCACTTGATGTTTATAAAGGATGGCTTGGAGGTCTTGCGGCACCAAGGGTGTTTTTGTTGCTTGGATGGCATGGAGTTGAGAAATAACACCAGAATGACCCTTTTTTAGCAGCTTTTCCATGCTATGGGAACTAATGATCTCAGGTGACCTGGCAGTGATGCCTTGGAACTTATATTGGTGGCCTTCCTGGTCAAATTGCATGGTTAATTCCTTAGCCAGTCTACACCCAACACAATGTCACAACTGCCCATGTCTATAGCAAACATATGAGATTTTAGGTGGTAGTCACCAATTTGGAGATGCACATTTTCACAACGCCATCCACATTTCATGGAGCCACCATTGGCAATCATGATTTGGAAATTATTGACGGCATGAATATAGAAATGAGTTTCTTGGGAAATGCGGCGATGAATAAAATTATGAGTGCTTCCACTATCAACCAGAATGATGACCTTCTGATGCTTGATGTAACCGATTAGATTGAGGGTTTGGGGAGCGGAGAAGCCAGTGAGATCATTGAGGGAAATGACTGATTCTAATTTGGGAGGATCTGAGGGAGGGGTTATGTCAGGGGTTTCAGGTGAGTCAGACACAAAGGGACTTTCAATATCCTCTTCCGAAATATCCTCGGAGATGGCCATAAAAAACTTTTGTTCCTTACACTTGTGGCCCAGAAAATATTTTTCATCACAATTATAACAAAGGCCTTTGAGTTGGTGTTCATCCATTTCATCCCTGGTCAATTTTTGGATCTTTAGTGGAGCGAAGGGAGTAGTGGGATTTACTGGTTTAGGGCAAGGGATAAAGGAGGGTTTCCAATTTTGAGAAGATACAACCTGTTTTTCTTCTTTATCTCTTTTAGTAGCCTCCACCCAACTCTGAGGCTAATCCATGAGGACATGGGCCCGAATCTGATCCTTGAGGCCACTGATAAAACATTCTCGGAAAAAGGCATCAGACATCCCCTTTGTCCAAAAATACATGTGCTCAAAGGAAGCTATAAAGTCTTCCACTATTCCTGATTGTTTCAACTTTGTCAAATAGCCCAAATGGTTGGTGTCAGTGTCAAAGAATTCATAATTCTCTGCCACAAAGCGTGTCCAAGAAATATACCCTTGACGAGAAGTTTTTCTCCATTGCCACCATTGCCATCGTTCTTGATCTAGATGGAGAACACCATACCTGAGTTTAGCCAAGTCATCTGTAATGTTGTATAAAGAGAAATAATGTTCCATTTGGGTTACCCAACCAGTGGGGTTCGAGCCATCAAATTTGGTCACATGCACCCGTGGAAGGTGTAGGTCACGTTGAAAGTGATGGTTCTGAAAGTTATGGGAATGAGAGGAATGGTCACTTTCAGTAAGTGGAGGTGAGGAAGAGGAAGGGTTATCTGTAGGGATATGCAGTTTGGAGCAAAGTGCCGAAAAGACTGATTCAAGATGGGTGGTGAGGTCTTGTTTGATTTCCTCCATTGAGGACTTCATGGTTGTATTGATGGTGGCAACATTGGCACTGAGTTGTTTTACTTCTTGTTGGGTCTCGATGAGACTAGATTGCAAGGTGTTGAAGCGAGCTTCCAAGTCTTGGCTACGGGTATGGGCCATGAGGATGGGGGAACTGAAAAGGGGGGCGTGGGGTCAAAATTTTTTCCGAAAAATGATATGGATGAAAGTGATAAGGGAGAAGAGATGAATCCAATGGAATAGGTCTCAAATAATGGTGAAAAAAATTCCAGATTTTTTTTTTTTTTACACCTGCAGAGCTATACTCCAATCTGAAGAATACTGCAGAGAGGAAATGCCCAAATGATTAACCAAAAAGAAATGTGTATTTACTTGGCAACCTGAACACGGTTGTGCGGCAATAAATCTTGTCTATTTTAATTTGTTTATGTTTCAGTCCCCAAGGGTTAGGTATTCAAGGGTTCTACAGACAAGGGTTTGCCATGTGCTATAGCTTTCTGATATACGTGTGGGGTCCAACAGTAGTACTTAGCCCAATATCTCAGGGCACTAACTAAGGAGAATAGACTGTGCCCTTAGCTGTACTACTCAACTACCCAGGTACTAGAGAGTATCTTCCCGAGTGTTGTTCTCAGTGGCACTATAGCAGTCAGGCGGTCGATCGGTTCATCTAAAGAGGGTTTCAGGAAATCTAGACCAATCCATACACAAGTGTTTTCGAATGCACTACCACTCGAAGGGGTACCAACAGGGGTTACAAGGCTGGCCAACAAATGTGCGCTTAAGAACCACTTGTATTTCATGTGTGTATGAATCCCTCAACTGCGGATTTATGCGTGTAATGAAATATCTTTGTGTCTTAAAGATGCCAGAATACGTCTCTACCCTGAAAAAAAAATTACCCACAATTTTTGCCAAGAAAGTGCTCTGATACCACTTGTAATATACCAGATATAAAAAGTATGCAGAACAGAAATAAAATGCCAGAAATGGCAGAATAACAACAATATAACCAGAACATTCACCACAATAGCACTGAAATGATATGAGAACAATAACATAAACAACACTTGAATTTGAAAGCAATGTTCACGGGCCTCTTCGAGCGGGCAACCTCCAGTCAAGCAGATCTCTATTACAATAATCTCCAAGCTAGGGTTCTCATACCCTCGACTCCTATTTATAATAAATATGTCTATCAAAAGAAGCATCTAGAGGAAGATACTTCTATAAGAAAAAGATTCTATTAGGTCTTCTTACATTCGACTTGTTCTATTTTATTGCAAGGCCTTATTAATATTGACCTTTATTACATCCGAATATATTTTTCTACCTATGTGTGGGTTAGGACCCTAACATTTATGTATTGTAGAACCTAGAGGACATGACCCTAAAAGCATAGTGCTCAATCATGTCAAATATGTAGGCCTTACTCACCATTTAATCCATCTAGTGGACCATACAAAGGAGGTTTTCAAGGGATTATTTTTCTTCAAAGAAGTGTTACAGAGATTTCTAGATGATGTAGCCAGAGAAAATATTATATTGGAAGAATAAGAAAAGAGAAAAATAATTCAAGAATAGTTCATATTGCTTCTAGAGAAGGACCAACATAAGCTAGAGGAAGAGGAACAAGAGGAAATAAGAAAAGGATAAGAAAGACAACACAAGGCGATAATACCAAAAGAGAAATATCAGATAAAACAAGCATAAAAAGAACCAAGATGACCTAAAAGTAAAGGTGAAATATGAACACAAGAAAAGTTCCAAGGTGGATGAGAAAAAGAAAAAATAAGTAGTATTGAAGAAGATTTCTTATGAGAGGAAGAAAACAAAATAAAGAAAAGAAAAATCTCAACAAGATGCACTACAGAAGAAAATGGTTGAAGAGGAGAGACAAATACTAGCTTCAGAAGCAAAGGAAAAGAGAAAGAAGGAAGAGGAAGAGAAACAAAAGTGTTGGGTTGTTATATTCTTTGCAGTGAAAGTCTAGTCAAGGTGGATCAACTAACAATCAAAGTCAAAGGAATCGACATCAAGTCAAAGGTCGAGGTGGTTCAACCAAGTAAATTCCAAGTTGACGGTCAAGGTGGTTCGACTAGGTAAATTCGAAGTCAAAGGTTAAGGTGGTTTGAGGTGTTAAATACATCGACAACAAGTTGAAGAGGTCAATCGACAAGAGGTCAATAGACGGTCATGTGTAAAACACCCGACCCCTAAGTGCCATTTCTAGGGATGGGGAATCAAAATTTCCCTTACTCTAATCATCTCGAACCCCTTCCCGGGGTCTTGATTCTCTTTTAATCACATGTATATTTATAACGACTATGACCAAGCTCAAATACAACCTCTGGTTTTCAATTTACGACCTTTCGAAGTTCTTCGGACATTATTAGTTTTGGGCCATGTGTCACCCACGTGGGTCCATCTCGGTCATACCATCTACAGGTTCCTATATCCCACAGGGAAGGTCCATCCACCATCCAAACCAATGGTGAGAATTAATCATCATCTAACACACAGGCTAGAGGAGAATTCGACGGTTGACGATCTTACAAGGTTCTTTTCTGCACGCATGTCCTCCAGAGTTCTGAATTCTCGAACTCCCGATGGATCCTGAAATATTTCCACATGGCTCTAGCCTTTAGGCCTTTCCACTTACCCACGACACTGCATCTCAAACCTCCAAAGTCCCGAAGTCCCATACTCCCATTGGGTCCACCCTCGCATGTGGTGACGTACTAGATGCGGAGGCAAATACAAAGGGGTCCCACATACTCCTCTCACCAAATGGACCAAGTGAGTAAGTGTCAGGTGTGACACACGACAAGCAAGAGATGAAACATTGAACCTTCAGTCGATGACATGTTTCGCATGTTAATGGGCACGTAGGGTCCATGAGACGTACGATTATAGGTGACACGTGGCACATCAGTCATGGGTCCACATCACCGTGGATGAAGTCACTATGCCACGTCACTCTGGACAGATATCCTTCCAAGACCTTCAATCTCACGATCAAGGTGTTTCCACATGACCCTTGGATCGATAGCCTTTATTACTTTGTAACTTAAACGTTTGGGGAATCTGTGGTGTGACTTCCTCCTTACTCCCGAAGTGGTCATCATCGGACTGACCATGGTATAGATCTAATGGTTAGGGGATATCCTGAAGGCTCCCTAGATCTATGGTCCTCGTTAATTCACAGCTCTGGGATTCAAGAGTTTCGGCATCATGGTTTCTTCGCTCTCCTGAAGCAGGACTCCACTGAAGTATTGTACGCAGGTCCCTCCATTGTTTGATAGTATGGTTAAGAGGGGTTACTAAAAGACTCCCTAGATCCATGACTCTCATCACTTTGTGACTTCAATGTTCAGGGAGTTTGATTCTATATCATCTTTGTTCTCCTGGAGTGGGACTTCATCAAAGTTACCTCAGTGTGGGTCCAACGACCAAGGGGGATTTTGAATACCCTTGGATCTGTGGCTCGTGTTACCTCGCGATAACTAAATGGATCAAGGATTAACGATGGGGAAAGTATATCTGTCCCGAATAAGGATATCACTAGGAGCCAGTTAAACTTGTGGGTAGTTGTAACCATCAGTTTCCCTCGGCCAATTTATAAATGGTAGGTTTGAAACACTACGGAGCTCCGAACTCCTGGAGTTCTAAAGCCAGAAAGGATTATCTCCTCTAGGGCCTACCGTAGGGTTCGCAGAACTTGGTCACATGGATCCTTTGAAAAATCTTGTGGGATACATGATAATTCCTTTAGCCATAAATGGATTAAGGACATGGGCATGAGACCTCAATCACATGGTGAAGATTTTGTAGGAGGCACCCTCCTTCCACACAGTTTGAACTTGGAATTCCTGTGAAGGTAGATTCTAGAGATCGACAGGACTTAAACATTCCAGTAAATCCTACCTCGACCCTCTTGCAAGCTTACGTCCCACAACTCAACTTCTAAACTGAGAAAAGCATACGACCATTCAAAGACATGAGTTCACATAGAGATAATACATATATCTACCTTAATCATTCACTACAGAACTCATTCATAGACATATAAATATATTTAATCATCATTTCCATTTCAATATACAAAGTATGAAGATACTTATAAGAAACTAGAAATTGTGAAGTGATTGCTAAAAGGGGTGCTTGTTTCCACCCAACCATAGGCACATCCACTCTTGATGGATTTACCGCTGGCCACCCCTGAGCTAGACCATGATTCTATGAGAGAGACTCTTTCTTCTTGCTCAATGAAAGTCAAGGACGAAGGTTACTCTCCTCCTCCCACAGGATCTCAGCAACCGGTTTTCTCTATACCAAGCAAGGAGGCATGCACGAGTACTTCCACATTCACTCGTCAGCCTTGTTTATCATTTTGTAATGAAAATCCTGACAACAACATATTTCTCCTAGAACAAGCTTATTACCCAGTTCTTCCTCGACCAAGATATTTTTAACCACTATTTTTATCTTCTCGAGATTGGTCTTTCGACTATTCTCTCTTCGTAGATATGCTTTCTCTCTCTCCTGCCTCTGCCCACGAATTACCTCTTTCTTTCCTTCCTCGACAATTTTTCATAGGTCTAAATCCCTAGTTCATGGTCAGGTATAAAAGTCTTGCAGATCGGTACTCTTCCCCATCTCCTCATTAAATCTTGAGGAGGACTCTTCCAGCTACCTCTCTGACTGGTAATTCATTTATGGGTCAGAGAACTATTCTGGGTCTGAGCCATTAATTCCAGTAAGGTACTAGTTTGGTGGGGGGTCATATCAATCATTTATGGTTCCCCTCACAATCTCTCTCATAGCATCGTGGTCTATCTTGGAAAACCCCCCTTTCAGCGGTTATGCAACACTTATCCATTTTCTATTAATAAAAGAAAATACATGCATTGACCTTTTATACAAAGGTTCATCAAATCAAACATTCACACATACCTAGTCTGCCATAGTCTCTTGGCCAATTATATTTATATTTACAAATTGGGGGAAATAGGGGTATTACAATCCCATCCCCCTTAAAGGAACATCATCCTTGATGTTCTATCTATCAATGTGCTTTGTATGTATAGAAGTAAACAAAAATGGATATGCTTGTTTCATGGCATCCTCCATTTCCCATGTAGCCTCATTTGGGCCAAAGTGTTTCCACCACACCTTGACCTATGCAATGTTTTTTTTTCCTAATTAGGGTCTCCTTCCTATATATTATGCATTGAGGTTTTGGTATGAATTCTCCCTGTGGTTCCACCTGAATCATGGACCAGTCAATAATATGATTAGAATCATGTACATATTTCTTTAATAACGAAACCAGGAAAACATCATGTTCCTTCACTGTGGGAGGGAGTGTTAGCCTATAGGCTATGGGTCCCACTCTATCTAAAATCTCAAAGGGTCCATAATACTGAGGTGTTATCTTGTCACAAACTCCTATCCTCAAGGAGATTTTCTTGGGTCTAACTCAAAGATACACATGATCCCCTGTTTTGAACTCTCTAGGAGTCATCTTTATGTCTGCATAGATTTTATGTCTATCCTAAGCTATTTTCATATTTTGTTTTATCCGAATTACTTGTTTTTCCATTTCTTTCATCATGTCTAGACCGATTGTAATTCTATCTACTAGACTATCCCAGTTGATTGGAACCTTACATTGTCTACCATAGAGGGCCTCGAAAGGGATCATCTTCAATGACTCTTGATAGCCATTGTTGTAGGAAAACTCTACCATTGGTAGGTAGTCTTCCCACTTCTTAGGATGATGCATTACATGCATCCTTAACATGTCTTCTAACACTTGGTTTACCCTCTCTGTTTTTCCATCAGTTTGAGGCTGATAGGTTGTACTACACAACAATTTAGTTTCAAAACTAGAAAATAAAGATTTCCAAAAGCTTGAAGTAAATTATGTATCTCTATCAGATATGATCTCCTTAGGCATGCCATGCAGCCTAAATATTTATTTCATGAAAATACTAGAAATATCTATTTCCTTGCAAGTTGACTTGATGGGAATGAAGTGAGTATCCTTGCTCTATTTATCCACCACTACCATGACGAAGTCATTTTGTTCGGCCGATTTTGGTAATCCTGTGATGAAATCCATTGAGATGGTTTCCCATTTCCATTCTGATATTGGAAGGGGCTGCAACATCCCTGCTAGATGTCGGTGTTATACCTTAACCTACTGACATTCTAGACACTTAGCCAAGTAATGAACTATGTCCTTCTTCAGTCCCGGTGAATAAAACAGTTTCCTAGTGGCTGTGATCATCTTCTGACAACCAGGATGACCAGTATAAGGTATTTTGTATAGTTCATCCATCATGATCCTCTTCAATTCGTCATGGTTCGGAATATACAACCTGCCTTTGTAAGTTAGCAAGCCATCATTTAGAAATTGATAACATTCTTACTTCATCCCTGTGGGATCTTTCTCTAAGTACGATTTTACAATATTGAAAAATGCATATGTTTCTTCTGCACTTTTGACTCTCTCCCTGACATCTATTTCATAGGTGATTGCAATTGCTAGGTGAGTCATTTTCACACTTTTTCTAAGGGCATCATCCACCCTATTTTATTTTCCTTTGATATGTTTGATTTCAAAATCAAACTCACTAAGGAGATCCATCCATATAGCTTGTATAGCATTAAGTTTTGGTAGATCAAACAGGTACCTCAACCCACAATGATTTGTCGTCAGCACAAATCTTCTACCCAGGAGGTAATGCCTCCACATTTTTAAAGTATGCACTATGGAAGCCAATTCTAGATCATGGGTCATATAATTGATTTCATGCTCATTCAATTTTATGGATTCGTAGCAAATTACATGCTCTTCTTGCATAAGGAATCATCTGAGTCCTTCCTTCTAGGCATTTGTACACACAAGGAAGTCCTTGTTTGGATCTGCAATCTTCATCACAGGTGCATTGTTTAGAAGGTGTTTCAGCTCTTGGAATCTCTCCTCACATTCTGATGTCCAAATGAATTTAAATCCCTTTTTCCAAAGGGAATTGATTGGGAAACCAATCTTGTTAAATCCTTTTATGAACCTCCTGTAGTATCCTGCTAGGCCCATAAAGGATCTGATTTCATATACATCCTTTGGGGTAGGCCAATCCATAAGGGTTTTGATCTTGTCATGATCAACTGCCACCCCTTCTTCAAAAATAACATGGCCTAAGTAATGGACTTGTTTCTGGAAAAAGGCACACTTACTAAACTTGGCATAGATTTGATGTTATCTTAGTACTTGAAGTAATAGCTTGAGGTGTTCTTCATGCTCTTTCGTATTCTTGGAATAGATTAGGATATCATCAATGAAAACCAATACAAATATGTCTATGAAATTTATGAGTACATTATTCATTAAGCACATAAAAGTTCATGGTGCATTGATTATCCCAAATGGCACCACCACAAATTTATAGTGACCATATCTTGTCCTAAAGGTTGTTTTGTGGATGTCTTCATCCTTAACTCTGACCTTATGGTATCCAGACCTCAAGTCAATATTTGAGAAAATGGTAGCACCCATTAATTGGTCAAACAAGTCATCGATCTTTGGCAAGGGATACTTATTCTTTATGGTCATCTTATTGAGTTTCCTATAGTCTATGCTCAACCGAAGTATGCCATCCTTCTTTTTCACAAACAAGGTTGGTGCTCCCCATGGAAACACACTAGGCCTAATGTAGCCTTTGTCCATCATTTCATTTAGTTGTATCTTGAGCTCAACTAGCTTTGGTGTACTCATTCTATAGGTTGTTCTAGACACTGGCACCTCTCCTAGTGCAAGATCTATTGAAAATTCAATATCTCTTCTTGGAGGTAGACCTGGTACCATTTTTGGGAATACATCTTCATACTCTCTTAATATAGGGTGATCCTCTAGGATTGGTTTGTTGTCCTCAATAGATTCCAACACTTGTATTTCATACAAGGGACATCCTTTTCTGCAATACTTCTTCAATTGAAGGGATGATATCTGTCTCACTGAGAAAGGATTTTGAATCCCTTGTAGGGATACCTTTCTCCCTTCTTCATTGTCACACTCCAAAGTTTTATTGTAACAATCCAACTTGGTTTTATGGGAAGCCGACCATTCCATGACAATCAGCAGGTCATAAGATCCTAAAGGGAGCATGTTTAAGGTTGCTTGGGTGGGTAATCCACTCATAATGAGTTGGCATGTCGGTATGACCTCTGTTACTTTTCTTTTGGTTCCAGTGGCTAGTTGTACCAGCCATGATTTAACATGTTTAACTTGTTTCAATTTACATTTCTCAACAGTTTGAGGGGAAACATAACTCAAATTAGAACCAGGGTCAATTAAAATGGAAACTAGATGGATGTCAATCATACCATCCATCTCCACCACTGAAGCTTGGTGGTCGGCTTGTCTATTATCCAAGGCTACATAAATTTGTGGTATGCTCCTATCCACATCATTGAATGTGGTAGCCTTTTGGATGTTGTAGACCCTCCTATTGTTTTTTTTCCTATATGGGCAGTCTCTCAGCATATGTTCCTCTCCACAACCCCAAAATTTCAAGGGTTCTCTCTTTGTGTTATCAGTCCTACCTGAGGCTGCTCCAAAGGGTTTATTTCCACTCTGAGAGGGGAAATTTTTCTAGTATACACTTTTAACAGGAAGGCTCATCTTAGAACATTTCTCATAGCTCTTGTATCTTGAGGGTTTAAACCCCTTCTTCCTTAATCCTGAAGTAATTTTCTTCTTCCGGTCCTTGTGAGGTTCGATCTTATTCTTTAATTTCTTATAGCAATACCTTGCTTTCCGAATAGAGTCTTCTAAGGTTTTTGGCTCATCAAATTCAATTATGTCCCAAAAAGAATGAGGCAGTCCATTAATAAATCATTGCATCTTTACATTTTCATCTTTGATGTAGGTCACATACCTTAACATCTCAACTAATTTATTGATATATTCCTCTATGGTGAGTTATCCCAACTTGATTTCATGGAACTCCTTGGTCTTCCCATCAAAGTATTTCTCTGACAGATACTTCTTCTTGAAGTATTTCTCGAATTGTTTCCATGACAAGTCCTTCTCATGGATTCCTTTCACATTCCTAAGGTATTCCCACCAAATGGAGGCCTTTCCATTTAGGTTAAAAATGGTTATTCGGACCTTTAAATTTTCAGAGTAGTCATGGACTCTGAAGTAATTCTTCAAGCCAAGCAGCGAAACTTCTTCCTCTTCCCCCTTCTTAATTTCTCCATCGAAAGTGGGTGGTTTGTCTTTCTTGAACTCTCCAGGGTCATGACTCTTGGAATGTTTCCTCTTCTTTCTTTTCCTCTGGGAATGAAAGCTAGTTTTGATACTAGAATATTCCTTGGAGTTGTCAGTTTCCTCACGAACGGATTCTTCTGATGAGTGTCTCTTGGCTCAATGTTGGGCCTTCCTTGAGTTGGTCCTCCTCATGTGGCTAATTGTAGGGCCATTCTTTCGTATCTCGGGTGGACTCTAGGTTTTTTTCATCTGATGTCTGTCCACATGACTGGTTGTTGGTCCATGTTGCAACTACCTTTGTATATCTGATAAGATTTGCAGTAGGACTGCATTAATTTCAGTTTTCTTTTCTTTCTCTTTTATCAACCTTTCATTGTCATCCTTACAACTCTGTAATTCTGCCATGAGGCTTCTCATAGTTTCAGCCAAATCTGGAGGGGTTTCAACTAGCCACCTTTCATCAGATTTTTCCCCTCTATTGTGGGAGATTTACCGTAATTCATGGTGTGTCACCATCCTTCAAGCTGTATTTTTCCTACGGTCCACTGAATTCTTGAGTGTTGATAAAAAAAAAATGTTAGTTAATGATATACTAGCTTATGAACAACACACAGTTCATATTTTTCAAAATCCATACAAAAGTACAAGGTTTCACTCCTTTCCTCAGTAGAGGTTTAAAAAATCCTCTTAAGAATTGGGTACAATAGGATGTCACCCCTAAAATTTATCTAAATAAAAATTTTAAGTGACTCGTTCATGAGCCCAAGCAGGCCAAGTTTTGTAACCATGTTTTGATACCAATTTGTAATGCACCTGACCCCTAAGTTCCCTTTATAGGGATGGGGAATCAAAAAATTTCTTAATATAGTCATATTTAATCCCATGTTGGCGGTATTCATCCTCTTATACTCACCCATATATTTCTAATGACTGCAACCAGGCTCAAATCCGACCTCTGGTTTGCAAGTTACGACCTTCCGAAGTTCTTCAGGCATTATTAGTCGAGGGCCATGTGGGTCCATATAATTCATACCATCTCTAGGTTCCTACATCCCATAGGGAAGGTCCATCCACCTTCCAAACCAACGAAAAGACTTAATCCTCATCTAACACATAGGCTAAAGGAGAATTCAGCGTTTGGGGCTTCGGCATTGAACGTCCCTTTTCTTTTCTTCATGCATGTCCTCCGGAGTCCTGAAATCCCAAACTCCTGAAGAACCCTGGAATCTCTCCACGTGGCTCCAACCTTCGAGCCTTTCAACCTACCCATGAAACTGAATCTCAAACCTCCATAGTACTCAAGTCTTAGACTCCCATAGGGTCCACCCTTGCACGTGGTGACATACTAGACATGGAGGTGAATACAAGTGGGTCCTGCATACTCCTCCCACCAAATGGACCAAGCAGGTAAGTGCCAAGTGTGACACGTGGCAAGGAAAAGATGACACATGGCCCCTTTTATGGGTGGCATGTGTCACATGTTAATGGGAACATAGGTTCAACAATACCTATGATTCCAGGTGACACGTGACACGTCAGTCGTGGGTCCACATCATCCTAGATTATGTCACTATGGCACATCACTCTGGACTGATAGCCTTCCAATCCCTTCAATCTCATGGTCAAGGTGTGTCCACTTAACCCCTGTATCAACGACCTTCGTTACTTCGTAATTTCATTGTTCAGGGAATCTGTGGTGTGACTTCCTCCTTACTCCCGAAGTGGTCAACACTGGGTTGATCATGGTCTATATCTAACGGTCAGGGGAGATCTTGAAGGGTCCCTAGATCTATGGTCCGCGTTACTTCGCACCTCCAGCCTTCGGTAGCTTCAGAATCATGCCGCTTCTCTTTCCTAAAGCAGGACTCTGCCAAAGTATCGTACGGGGATCCCTCCATTGTTTGAACGGATTTTTAAGAGGGGGGTTCCTAACGTACTCCCCATATCCATGGCTCTCAATACTTCGTGACTTCGACGTTCAGGGACTTTTATGCTATATCATCTTCGTTCTTTCAGAGTGGGAATTTTTCAAAGTTACCTCGGCATGGATCCAATGGCTAAGGGGGATCCTAAATACCCTCGGATCTGTGGCTCATGTTACCTCACGATAACTGAATGGATCAAGGTTTAATGGTGAGGCAAGTCTACTTGTCCCAGATAAGGATACCTCTAGACGCCAATTAACCTTGTGGGTAGCTAGAACTATCCATTTCCTTCGATGATTTATAAATAATAGGGTCAAAACACTCCAAATCTTTGAAGTCTTGGAGTTCCAAAGCCAAAAAGGCTTAGCTCCTTTCAAGCCTAGCATAGGGTTCCCAGACCTTGGTCACATGGATCCTTCAACAACTCTTATGGGATACATGGGCATGATCCCTCGGTCACATGATGAAGAGTCTGGAAGAGGTTCCCTCCTTCCACAAGTTTTGAACTTGGAATTCCCATGAAGGTATATTCTAGATATCGGTAGGACTTAAACATTCCAGTAATCCTAACCCGACCCTCTTGCAGGCTTACGTCCCACAATTCTTTAACTGCTAAATTGAGGCAGCAGACGACCATTCAAAAACATGAGTTCATAGATAGATAATACATATATCTACCTTACTCATTCAATACATAACTCATTCATAGACATATAAATATATTCAATCATCATTTCCATTTCAATATATAGAGTATGAAGATACTTATCAGAAACCGAAAATCATGAAGTGACTATTGAAAGGGGTGTATGTTTCCACCCAACCATAGGCACAACCACTCCTAGCATATTTATCATTTTCCACTCCCGATTTAGACCATGATTCTCTGAGAGAGACTCTTTATTCTTTCTCAATGATAGTCAAGTACAAAGGTTACTCTCCTCCTCCCACGGGATCTTGGAAACCGGTTTTCTCTATACCAAGAAAGGAGGTGTGCATGAGTACTTCCATAGTCACTCCTCAGCCTCGTTTATCATCTTGTAACGAAAACCATGCCAACACATTCTTGCACCCAGAACAAGGTTATTACCTATTTATTCCTCAAACCAGAGAGTTGTAACCGCTCTTTTTCTCTTCTCGAGATTAGTCTTTCGACTTTGCTCTCTTCACAGATCTTCTTGCTCGCTACCCTACATATTCCCACAAATTACTTCTTTCTTTCCTTCCTCAACATGGTTGTGTGGGTCTGAATCCCTAGCTTGTGTTCATGTCTGAAAGTCTTTCAAATGGGTACTCTGCCCCATCTCCTCATTAACTCTTGAGGAGGACTCTTCCAGCTACCACTCTGACTGGTAATTCATTTTTGGGTCAGAGAACTATTCTGGATAAGAACCATTAATTCTAGTAACTTATTGGTTTGGTGGGGGGTCATATCAACCATTTCCAGTTCCCCTCACCATCTCTCTCATAGAATCCACGATATATCTTAGCAAACCCCCCTTTCAGCAGTTATGCAACACTTATCCATTTTCTATTAATAATAGAAAATGCATACATTGACCTTTTATACAAAGGCTCATCAAATCAAACATTCAATATCTAGTCTACTATAGTCTCCTGGCCAGTTATAGTTATATTTAAAAACTAGGGGAAACATGGGTATTACAATGTTTGGAAACTGACTGAAGATCGAATGAAGGTGACTGGTAGTCGACTGGTAATCTGAATTGGAAGTCGACTGTAACAAAATCCTAAGATTTGTGGGATTTGTATCCAATGATTTGCATGGATATGTAACTATTTTTGGGTTCCTTTTCTTTAGGGTTTTTCCTACTAGAAATTCTATAAATAAGGTGCGTTGTAACACTGAAAAAAATAATAAATAATCATAGAATAGCCAATCTATAGAGGTTGTTGGTCATGTAGATGTATGTTGAATTGGCTACATGATTGTTCTTGTGTAAAGTAAGAAGGTATAATGTCGATTGTGTCTTAGGTGTGGACTAAGGTTAGACATGTAACCTTTTATTCTGAATGAATAAGACAACAAGAGAGTAAAACGTTCAAGGAATGTTGGTTTTCCCAATTTGGGTTTCCAGGGTAAAATCTCTGTGTAGTGTGTTTTTTTTGTCATTTACTTTCTTGATTAAATATTTCTTCTTCTCTTTTACTAGGTTTAGCGTGGAAGTGTTCCTCATTTCCTAACATGTGGTATGAGAGATTGGTTTAACCTTGGATCTGAGCTAAACCCTAGGTTCAGTAAGAGTCATAAGTCACAAATCTTTAAAGATTATGTTAAAGAATGGTGAGTAGCTCGAGAATAGAGATCTAAAAATTCAATAGCCAGAATTTTGATCTTTGGAAGCTAAAAATTGAAGATATCCTTGTAGATTGAGAACAATGGAAAATAGTATATCTAGGTACCATGTTGATAGGTATGTTGAAGGAAGAACAGGAGAAATTTGAGAGAAGAGAAAGAACTACGATCTGAATTTGTCTTGCAGATTCGGTACTGTTGAATGTCTTAGGTGATGATTCAGCCAAGAAACTGTGGGACAAGTTGAGGATCTTGTACCAGTCAAAATCTTTGGTAAATAAGTTGTTTCTTAGAAATAAAATGTATCTTCTGAGGATGAGTAAGGGAAGTTTAGTGAATGAGCATTTAAATGCGCTTAATACCATTATAAGTTAGTTATATTTTGTAGATATTAAAATCACTCAGGAGGAGAAATGTATTATCCTATTATGTTCTTTACCAAACTCCTAGGATAGCTTATTCATGGATATAGGGAGTAATACAACCAAATTAGTACTAGAAGACGTGGTTTCATCTCTATTGTCAGAAGAAATGATCAGGAAGAACATGGAAGAATCAACCAAATATGCTTTAGTGGTGAGAAGTCGATCGGTTGACATAGATAAAGGTAAATTATTTGGTAGAAAGTCTAAGTCGAAGGGTATATCTAACTACCATGTCTATTTGACAAGAA
>ML827512.1:145420-157424 GCA_009831015.1 Picea engelmannii | reverse complement strand
TTGGTGAGCAAATAAGAGGTGCTTACATGCCCAGTTGGGTCTTGCTGAGCATGACAGCTGTAGAGGAAAGAGTTAGAGAAAGAAAAAAAAAACTATAAGCAAGAATTAAACTAATACAAACTAAAATCATAAGCATATGGATATAGAGATAACAAACACAAAAAGACCAATATCACCAATGTTTTTAGGCTTATCTATTGATGAAATCAAAGCACAATGAAGAAAGGGGACTATGAGTCCCTTCTTCCTCCAAAGGAAGGCTCTTGGACCCTCACAAACTTGCTCTCCTTACAACAAGAAAAATAAAAATGGTGATGAAAGAACTCCTTTGCAAATCCACTCAATGGAGAGGTGGATTKCTCAATGAAATGGTGCCAAAGTGATCTTGTCAAGGATGGAGTCCTTAAAACAATATAGGCAGCATAACATTGCATGAAATTCCTTGAGAAAATGAGGTTTCTTCATGGCTTTTTATAGCATTGCATTGGTTTATTGTGTAACTCCTTTGTAGTGTGAAAAGAGGCCATTTAGGGCATTATTAGGTCTTTGACCAACCCACCATTCGGATTTAGCTCATATTTGAGGGTCAAATCGGCTTGGGAGATGATCCATAAGTGGTTGGGAGGCCGACCAATTCAATAAATGCGCCATTTAGCAGGTGCGCAGGTTTTTGCGCCAACAGCCGTGCATCGTGCACGTATGCGAGCATGGTACGTTCTTGTTCCGCACATGTGCGCGCGCACCCAACTTCTGTAAAGCGCTCTTCAATTTTTCACTACTTTGCATAGTTTTTGACCTTTTTGGAATGCTGTGAAATTAATTCAGTGCCATGAATGACTTCATTACTGTTTGACGATGCTGAGTTCTTGTTGCCATGTGCGAACGAAATTCCAGTGATAACAGATGCCCCCTGATGGATGAGGTTAGGAGCATACGTATAGCCGAAATCCATCAATGTTTCTTCTACTGAGAATGTTGTTGTAAGATAGAGCAAGAGTGGGATCGTTCAGAGTGATCCTTTGGAGAAAAAAGGAACCGGTAGGACCCGACCTTCTGGGAGTTGTGCAAAATAGAAAAATGTGTACAAACGAGGCGGGCATGCCCCATGCTCGTGTTATGTAACTCTTGAAAAAAGATGACTGAAGTGTTGGTGTAGACAACTGCAGTGCCCTCAGGGGCGGTGATGATAAAGGCATAAGACAATTCTGCAAAGGAACATACTTTGAAAAATAGGCAGTGATCGCGGGAAAGAAGTACCGGCGATGATGCGGGCATTGATGGCCCTACCACGTTCAGAGGTCTTCGGCAAATGATGAAAATAACTGCAATAGTCGCACAGTAATACCCACCATAACATGAGAAAGTGTTGGCGTTGAATGTTACGGGGGCCAACGACAGTAGGGAGCAATGGTGTTTCACCCTGTGTCGTCCGAGATCTCACATTGAATGGAGAATGAGAATCAAGATACTGTCACCCTTCCGGAAAATTATGTTGATGTCGACAAAAGGGGAACACGACTCCCAGAAGCAAGGAGCTTCGTAGAATCTACTGAGGTGAGGAAGTGGCAGAGGTACATGGATGAAGTCAAGAAGTGGGAAGACTCAAGACTGCCCTTGGTTGGAGGATGCATGAGATAAAAAGTGGCCGCAGCCATGTAACAAGGTCGAGTGTCAGGGGGACTACAAGACTGGTGATGAGTTGTGCCAGAGGAGGGTCAAGGTGAACAAATTCAGAGGGTAGAGGTAAGTGACCTGTGGAGTACTCTGAAGATATGGACGATGTCGTCAAGGATAAATGATAAGTAATGCTCCAACGAAGGGTAACATGGGTTGCGCGTGGCCAAAAAAGGAAGCAAGTCACCAACGGTGACGACAAAAAATGTAATGACTAGAAAGAAAGGTGTTTGTACAATAAATAACGAATAATTTGGGGAGAAATGTACAAATACAGAAACGGGTGCCCCAGTGTGATATGGGTGGCCCACGTAGGGCATAGTGTGCTTGGAAGACTGATGAAGGGTGGGGTCCCCATTGATGAGTTTCTCTATGAGGTAAGTGAAATGAGGGTGGGTTCGCAGATGGGCAAACTGATTGTGGATGAAATGGAGGGTTCGTGATACTACGGAGGTGTAGGTAAAAAATAGAACCGTCAAGAGATAATCTGGGAGTCCATGTGGGAAAGCTAGAAAAATGAGGAGAAGGAGTATGTGGTTGATTCACGTCATGATGCACGACTATCAGGACTCCCATCCCTACAGGGTAATGAAAAACAACATGAGTGTCAAAAAGTGGCAAAAGGTGCTATAAATGGGACAACTCATGTGGGTAAGAATGCTACCGGGTAACAGTACCGAAGATGCAAGTGGAGGCATGGGTACTGCAGAGCCAGGAATGAGGATCCTAAAGGTCAATATCAGAGGGTGTGACTGGAAATGTAAATGCAATACAGCGGGAGAGACTACATGCCAGTGCTGAGTATATACCTGAAGGGATGATGTCTATGAATGATGAGCAAGTACCTGCACACATAACAACCAAATACCCAAAGTGAACAATATCTGAAGAGAATCAAAGATATGAGCATGTATTTGATAAATGTGACTATGCGTGTGCGTACCTGACCATGATATGAAAAAGGCACCCCGGGGGCTCAGGATGAAAAGTGACCCAGGGACGGCTGTGATGTAGGTGGCGGGATGCTGATCCCGTGGCTGAAGACGGTTTGAAAAATGGACACCTTGGGCTCCCAGAATAGTGAGTGGAAGTTTGGAAAAAGGCCTATATATAGCTGTAGGGCCCACATTGCCACCTCATTTGTACCTGCTACAATAGTGACTGGACAAGCAGTTTTCAGAGGAGATTTGGAGATTCGGGGAGGACGAGGCATTTGATCGACGTTTTGTGAGTATCAGGTTAGTGGTCTGATCATCCTGCATAGAAATAGGTTTTCAATTTTTGGGCAGGGTTTGTACGGAGGGCCATACAGGGGTTTTTAGGGGGTTTTTTATGGGGTGTGGGCCCACATGCGCGGGTGATTCGGTGAAAGGTGCGCATGCGTGTGCGCCTGTACACTGAATATACGCGCATGGGTGTGCAGTAGGGGGAATTTAAGGCGTGCTCGAAGGGCGCGCCTGTGTGTTAAACAGGCGCGCATCAGTGCGCGCCTGTAGGTTTGACAGGCGCGCCCTGATGCGCGTCTGTATAGTAAACAGGTGCGCTTAAGAGTGGCCTGTGAAGCAAACAGGCATGCATTGAGGCACACATGTTCGGTGTACAGGCGCGCATATATGCACGCCTGTGTGTTGAACAAGCGCGCATGTGTGCGCGCCTGTGGGAACAAAAACCGTGCCTAGAAGGCAAGGTTGAAGGGTAAAAAATGAGTCTTTTTGATGCTATTGATGGTTGTCTGAGCTGATATAGGACTCTGTGTTGTTTGCAGGTGGCCAGCAGTGACGATGCCAGTGCGGTGGTGAGAGTGAGACTGGGCCCAGCTGCGAGACGTCGTGGCCATTGAGGGGCCTAGAGTGCGTGCGACTTTGGCAGCCTGTGGGTTGCTAAAGTTTTTTGAGTGCCCGTTGATACGGGCACAAGAGTATTTGCTACAGTTCCTGCTCCAGATGTGGAGTCTGGAGCTGCACTGCTTCCCTGTGCGAGGAGAGAAGACCCCCTTCACTGTGGTGGAGGATGTATATTTCCTGACTGAGCTCCCCTTTTGGGGAATGCCCTTACCGGCGGAGCTGGTGCTGCCTAGGGCTACTTTGCTTGCTGATGTTGGTCGGAGATATTGTTCAGGTTCGAACTTTATGTCCGGGACTGTGGTGAGAATTGGTGCGATAGACTCCCTGGCACATCGTTGTATAGCAACGATGATTGTACGGGGATATGGGTCCCTGGCGACCCAGCGGATTAGTGGTGGCCAGCTGTTGGTGCTGGAGAGAGTATTGGATGGCGAGCAGTTCACTTGGGGACTGACGCTTCATGCTAGGATGGTGGCATAGTTGGACCACTGTCAGTCCGCTGATGGAGGAGAGTTTGCTTTCGGGTCCATCCTAGTAGCCTGGTTTTTGGAGAGGGTGCCGATGCTGCGCCCGAGGGTTCTACTGGAGATGTCGGGGGCACGAGAGCCGCGATTGAGGCGGTGGTCGACAGTTTTGGTTCGCCATGGTGGTGGTGAAGGTGGCCACTTCTTTTCAGCAGAGGCGGCATGGATATGGCGGCAGATGTCGCAGGTAGTACTTCGGTACCCCTCTGCTGGGGTTGACTTCCGGGGTGACCCGGACATGGTGCTGCCTCCAGGGGATGTGTTTGACCATCGAGGTATGTTTAGTATTGTGTATGTTTTTTATTTATGTTGTATTTTGAGAGATCAGTCCATATGTGTATGATATGGATGTTGATACTATCTGTTGGTTGTTGTTTTGTGCATGTGCAGATGTGGCACCTCGCGGGCGCGAGTTGGAGATGCAGAGAGTGTCGGCTCGTCGAGAGCCGGAGAGACGACCGCAGGGAGAGAGATGTTGGTGGGAGGATGCCGCGGGGCGACTTGTTGAGCCCGAGAGGGCAGCGAGGAGGCACCAGTTCGATGACCCTGGTGTGGGGCCATCACACGATCCTCCGATGACGGCCAGAGTGGATTATGATGACATACGTCGTCGGCTGGAGACGGTGTTGCAGGATGTGCCTGAGGGCATGTGGACTCGTATCCAGGATGAGAGCTTCCTGGAGGAGTGTGTCGGGGTGCCGCCACCATGGCGGGCCATAGTGTGGCGAGCAGCAGTGCTGGCGGTGATGACGAGTGGACGCTTGCCGCCGGGACAGGAGGGTCCTGTGGGTGGTCCCCCACCTCCTGGGGCAGGTGGTGGTGCGATAGAGGCACCATGATGTATATGTTTTTGTTGTATATAGGCTGGTGAGCCGATATTTGTACCGAGGTGCTATATTGGCCTACGGATACATGTATTTTTTGTATGTAAACATTCGGATGGCCTGATGGGCTTTTATATATATATGAGTATACATATTTTTAGATCCTGATGTTGTCTAAATGTGTTTTTTGTTGATGATTTTGATGATGTCTATTCTATCTATATGTTGTGACAGGAGTTGTGAGTTGTTTATGTATGTGTAGCTTGATGTGATATATTTCAATCTAACACCATGTTAGCTATTTCATCTGTTGTTTGATTCAATTGTCTTGGAATATGTGTAAATGTAATGGAATCAAAATGTCGAGATAACAGTCTAACCTGCAGGTGTTTGCGAAAGAGGCACGGATCACGTACATGGTATACATTGTTGAGCTGGAGAACGACTAGTTGAGAGTCAAGGAAGATGCTAAGGTGACGGATATGATGACGTTGGGCGTCGGCCAGGAGGCCAATGACCGCAGTGTATTCGGCTTGGTTGTTGGTTGCTTGCCCCAAACATATGCCGCTTGAATGTAGAATTTCATGTGAGGGGGTGTAGAGAGCCCAAGCAGCCGAAGCGAGATTTTGCATCCAACGGCTGGCGTCGTCGGCATAACCAATGTGGTAGGCTAGTGGAGGAAGCATCTGTCAATAGCATAAAGGATAGTTTAGACGAGAGGAGAGGAGAAAAAAGATTAAAAACGCTAGAAAAAGAAATAACCTAAAGTAGAATGACTACGTTTAAGCATAAAATTTCTTGAGATATAACCCATTGACGAGTTCCTTGAGAAAGAGGCCTTCGGGGGAGGCCAGGATGTATGCACCTTTGGTGAGGCAATGTTGGATAATGTAAGGGCCATGCCAAATTGATTCGAATTTTCCGTGGCCAAAGGTATCATGAGCGATATCATAAGCCAGGACGAGGTCGCCTTTGCGGAATGAGCGAAGGTTGACATGGCGATCAAAGGTAGCCTTGGATCGTTTTTTAGCTGCCTCGTTGTTCTATAAGGAAGATCGACGATCTTCATCCAGAGACTCCAAGTTCAGCAAGCGCTGCTCCATTGGAGCAGTGTCAAGTAATAGCTCAATTGCGGTGCGTAAGGTGGGAATTTCACACTCGACGGAAAGAGTTGCCTCGACCCCATGGACTAAATGAAATGGCGTGAAACCAGTAGCAGTCTTTACTGCCGTTCGATAATCCCATAGCGCAAAAAATAACATATGATGCCAATTGGTTTTATGTTTATTAACTGTGCGCTGTAACATGGTCTTGAGGACTTTGTTAACTGCCTCGACCTGTCCATTTGACTGAGGGTAATATGGTGAGGCAAACTCGTGAGAGAAGCCTAACCGAGATGAGAGTTCGACGAAGATATCATTCTCGAAGTGTTTCCCATGGTCGGAAACAAGTTGGAGTGGTACGCCAAAACGGGATATGACGTGGTTAAAGAAAAAGCGCGCTGCAGTGTCAGCGGTGTTGTTGAAAGTGGGCATAGCTTCGGCCCATTTGGTGAAGTAATCAATAGCGACAACAATGTATTTGTGACCATTGATGGAGGGGGGATTACAAGTCATAAAGTCGATGCCCCATTTACAAAAAGGGCCCGCAGTAATGACAGGGTGAAGAAGAGCGGGGGGAGCTCGAGCTTTGTTGGCATAGAGCTGACATTGCTCACATCGTTTCACGGCATGAATGCAATCATGAAACAGGGTAGGCCAAAAGTAACCGGCTTGGATAATATTTTGGGCAGTGGATATACCCGAAAGGTGGCCCCCACATGCGCCACTGTGGCAGTCATTTAAGACTCTGTCGGCCTCATCAATATTCAAGCATCGACGAAGAATGGTGTCAACGCCCTGCCGGTATAGGATGTCTCTGATGAGGAGATAGCGGGGGGGCTGATGGTGAATACGCCAACAATCATCTCGTGATAGGTGGTTACCGAATTTTTGAGTTCGTAGGTAGACGAGAAGGTCGCCATACCAAGGATCATCTGATGCAATGTAAAAGAGATGTTCGTCAGGAAAGTCGGTGTTGACGGGGGCACTGGGGGTGTAAGAGGGGAGGTCCGTGACAAGTTCGGCGAGAACGAGGGCCTTCTTACTCTTAGGTGTTGAGAACTCAAGGTCATACTCTTGAAGGATAACGATCCATCAAGCGAATTTTCCGTTAACTTGTCGACGGATGAGCAAGTATTGCATAGGGTTGGAATCTGTGACAACCTTTGTGGTGCGAAGCAGAATGTAATGGCGCAGTTTCTGGACTGTGAGGAAAACTGCAAGAGCAAGTTTCTCTTCATGTTTATACTTCAAGGGTGGCCCTGAGAGGTTCTTACTAATGTAGTAAATGATGTGTTCACGATTTTCATCTCTGAGCTGGACGAGGACGCCGGCTACTGATACAGCTGATGTTGATACGTAGAGGATGTAGTCGCGATTGTAGTCAGGTGCACTAATTAAAGGTGCATTTGAAAGCGCTGCTTTAAGATCGTCAAATGACTGTTGGGCATAGTCGTCCCAATGAAAAGGGATGCCGTGACGTAGTAAGATGAGGAAACCATGTGCGCGTATGGTGTAATCGGGAACAAAGCGTCTGAGAAAGTTAGCTTTGCCCTGTAGACTCTGAAGTTGCCGTAAATTCCGAGGAGGTGGAATTTCGGTGATAGTTTTGACTTTGAGGGGGTCCACGGTAATACCACTTTGGGAAACAATAAAACCGAGGAGGTGCCCGACGGTGACACAGAATACACACTTGAGAGGATTCAAGTGGATGTTGTACTGACGACACCATTGAAAGATGATTCGTAAATCATCGAGATGCTAGGTGCATTTCTTGGATCGAGCTGTGAGGTCGTCCAAGTAGGCGAGGATGATTTCAGCCAGATCGTGAAAGATGTATGTCATCGCTCGCTGGAAAGTTGCGCCGTCATTTTTTAAGCTGAAAGGCATGACACGATATGAAAAATTACCCCACGGGGTAATGAATGCAGTTTTATACTGATCAGCTGGGTGAATTTGAATTTGGTTATAGCCAGAGAATCCGTCCATAAAGGAGAGAGCCTCGTGGTTGGCGCAATCGTCGATAATTTGATCAATGAAAGGCGTTGGAAAGTTGTCTTTTGGACATGCATTATTGAGATCGCGAAAGTCGGTGCAAACGTGGATAGTGCCCTGTTTTTTGTCGACGGGTACAGGGTTGGAAACCCATGAAGTATAAGCGATGGGGTAAATAAAACTGGTCGTACGTAATTTGTCAATTTCGACTTTAATAGCCGTGACTTTAGATGGGTGTAGCGGTCACTGTTTATGGCGAAATGGTGTGATGTCAGGCCAGGTATCAATGCGATACTCAACAATAGAGGGATCGAGGCCAGGCTTTTCTGTGTATGACCAGGCGAAAATATCTCGATATTCCTGGAAGAGGGCTTTATATGCGGCGGTTTCCTGAGGAGTGCAAGCAGCTCCAATGATGATTTCTTCGACGATGCCATTTTTAACGGAAATGTCGATTTTGATGGTGGGGGAAATGTTGGCCATATTACCTTCTTCAAAAGCGTCGGGGGCAGGAATGGGATTGTTGAACCAATCGATAGGCCCTGACGGGATAAAATCTTTGGTTTCGACCGCGTAAATGGGGTTTTGGTTAGGAGGCATGAGGGCTTCCTGTGGAGAGAAGAGTGTGCGGTGATGTAGCGCATCCCAGGGAGAGTCTAGGCAGTTTATCTCTTCGAGTATTTCCTCGTCGCATTGGAAACGCCGAGAATACAAGGGGTCGTGAGGAATGATCTCGGTGACAGTGTGGTTGCCCCCAGATGGAGAAGCAGAGGGAGCAAGGCCAGGAGATGGTGAGGGTTCACTTGACATGAACCATATATTGAAGTACTGAGGGGTACCCGTGGTGGTTGGGTGGAGAGTGTCTATAGGGGACTGAGCAGGAGAGTTGGGGGGGTTTCAGGGTAAATCCTCAGAGACGTCATTTAAGAACCATGGAGGTGTTGGGAGTGCCTCGGGGTCAGGATAAATGACATGAAGATCCTCGAGTGATGAAGTAATATAAACTATCGCCTCTGCGGGTTGGTGAAGCAGGGCCAATTGACGTTGCCTGTATGCAAGGATCATAGGACATAGGCATGTAAAGTGAGCTAATGAATTGCAGAGAGAGAGCAAGGGCATCTCATACGTTCATTGACTGAAGTGGTGACATAGCGAATGTCAGTGATATTTGATGAGGACGTAGCAGGGCGTGGGTTGTTCTAGAAGTTCCGGCGCACAGCGGCCAAAGTCTGTCGAAAGCGTGGCAGTGCTGGGCAATGATGGGTGTAATGGCCATACTCTGAACATATAGCACAAGCATATTTGGTCCTCAACCCTTTACTACTGGAAGGGGTGGTGGTAGTAGTGGGAATAGAAATAGTGACGGGTGTTGTGGGAGTTTGATTGAGGGGAATCAAATTCCGTAATTCCAGTAGTGAGGGACAGTTGTTGGTTTGATGTCCCTCCTTTTCACATAGTGCGCAAGGTGGTGGGATGCGTATAGGAAGTGGAGCAGTGGGCTCCTTCTTCTTTCTCCTGCCCCCAGATGTAGCAGGGGGGTTAGGGAGTATGGGGGTAGTGGGGGTTAGGACGGGAATCGTCATGGGGAGGCCTTCCTGTGGGGGAAGGGATGGTTGAGGGACCATCTCAGGTGGATGTAGATACCACACTGGGATTGCTAACACCATATTGGGTAGTGTGAGCGTTGCGGCTACCCGGAAAGCTTCTATACCGGGTGGAGGGTAAAAGAAGGGAATTTGAGTGAGGGGTTGGGGAACTGTCTCCCAGATGAGACTATGCCCTTGAGGGGATGTGGATTCGTGGACGTTTGGGGTCTACGACTGCGCAGGAGGCTCCGATGGGAGTGGTTCTGCGACTATTGAGACGTCAGGAATGGCTGAAGCCTCCTGAGGAGGATTAACATCCTCTGTGTGAGTTCCGTTAGATGAGATGACACATACTTGATTAGCAGGATGAAGGAGTGGTGGTGCTCCATGGTACGTCCCTAACAAGGATGGATCTTTAAAAATCCCAGGACCCATCTCGACGAGGGGATATGCGTCTTGGTTGGTGTGGATGAGAGGAAGAATGTTATCGAGATTGGCAGAGGGGTTAGGCTCATAATGTGAGACTTGGTCGACAGTCACGATCTTCCCATTGTGAGGGAACATCATGGTCCTAAAGACGGAAGATGCTACTGCCTTCATAGCGTACATGTAGCTACGACCAAACAAGATATTGTAATCGAGTGGAGCATCGATAACTTCGATGTCTATGAGAATAGTTTTTCCCCCGACTTCAACGGGGACATTTTGGAAGATCCCTTCAGGAGATGATGGTCGTCCGTCATAAGCTCGTAATGTGATGGCAGAGGGAATGAGTTCCGGGGAACCAAGTTTTTGCCATACGGTTTTGGACATGATGCACGTAGAGGCACCTTCATCGATGATACACCGATGAACTGTGATGTTCTGTATTTTCACTGGTATTTGAAAAGCGATCACGGCGGGAAGACGAGGTTCACCGCTATCAAGATCAAAAGTGATGAGTCGAGTATCTGCAGGGTCGACTGCCCCCAAGGTGTAAAGTAGTGATTTCCGTTGAGTAGGGCAAGTCTAGAGGACTTCCAAGACTGACATGGCAGTCGGGGATTGTGCTAAGTCATCTACCAAACTATAGTTATGAGCTGCCCTAGCTTGTGGGTTGTGGACATTCCTGCGCAAGGGTATGCGAGGGATGCGTAGTGGTGGTTCGACGGACGGGCGAGGGATCACCAACGGGGGTCCCGTTGGTGTAGGGTTTGTCTCTGGAGAGATGGGAGTAGACTCAGCGGGTGCATGATACTGACGATTACGGGTTTGCAAAAGGATTTCTTCCTCACTGGTGAGGAGGATTGTACGCTTTGCAGGGTTGTTAGGGTTTGGGTATTGTCCCCCTTGAGGTGGGGGATGTTGTGTGTCTTGTTGGGTGTTTATCGCACCTTGATGTGGAATAGGATTTTGCAGCACGGCGGGAGGGGGTTGTTGCACGTATTGTTGTGGTGCCTGCTGAGGTGTAGGTTGTGCAGGAGAATGGGGAAGACTACCCGAGTCTTTCAACCGTTTGAAATCAGTGATCTAGGGGCAATGATGAGTGTAATGACCGAAATCACCACACAGAGCACAAGGGAAGATGGTTTTAACATTATTTTTCCCTTGGCGTTTGTTGTTATTGCCCCCTTGGGGGTTTTGGTTCCCTTGGTTCAGGTTGCCCCCAGTGGGTTGGTGTTGTGGGGGTTGATTCCCGCCTTGACCTGGGTTGTTGTTATTCTTGTTCCATCCTTTCTTCTTGGCATTGTTCGATGGGTGAGTTGGGTTGGCTGTATTCAACTGTTCAAAATTTTGGTATTGTTGAGCAGCAGAAGGTTGAACAAAATTTACCCCCGCATGTGGATGTGGGGGAGCCATGGGTTGTGGAGGACCAGGATATGGGAAGTATGGATTTTGTGGTGGTACTGATCCATAAGGTACATAGGAAGGCGTAGTGCTTTCACTAGTACTATAAGCTAATGTTGAGGGAGTACCACTATTCATGGGAATAGGTGGATGTATGGGAGGTGCCGGTGGTGGGCCACTGATGGGTGGGGGTATAGCAACAGGGTATGGCGGTTGATAAGGGGGTGGGGGGTAATAAGAAGTGCCCCCATATGTTGGCGGGTATTGAGGTGTTCCATACATCGGTGGTGGTTGGGGTTGTGGACCATGGTGTGTGGTGGCACCTATTAGTCTGTCTGCTGAGTGAGACATCCCAGGTTTGTCTTGGACAAATGGCATAGGTTTTGGAAGATCAGGAAGTACCGTGTATAAGTACCCTGACTGTGCATAGATGAGGTCATATTGTTGGGCCTTACTGATGGCTTCCTCTTCAGATTGAGGGAAGGGAGAAGCTACATCCTTACCAAGGAGAGAGACAAGTGATCTAAGAAACCAGTCGAGACATTGTTGCTTGGTGGTTTCTGCTTTACACAAACTACGTCGCCTACGCCACTCATGAATGTGGTCAGCGATGTGTGTGGCTGAGGTTTG
>ML827512.1:134852-145320 GCA_009831015.1 Picea engelmannii | reverse complement strand
ACAATATAGGCAGCATAACATTGCATGAAATTCCTTGAGAAAATGAGGTTTCTTCATGGCTTTTTATAGCATTGCATTGGGTTATTGTGTAACTCCTTTGTAGTGTGAAAAGAGGCCATTTAGGGCATTATTAGGTCTTTGACGAGCCCACCATTCGGATTTAGCTCAGATTTGAGGGTCAAATCGGCTTGGGAGCTGATCCATAAGTGGTTGGGAGGCCGACCAATTCAATAAATGCGTCGTTTAGTAGGTGCGCGGGTTTTTGCGCCAACAGTCGCGCATCTTGCGCGTATGCGCGCATGGTACGTTCTTGTTCCGTGCATGTGCGCGCGCACCCAACTTCTGTAAAGCGCTCTTCAATTTTTCACTACTTTGCATAGTTTTTGACTTTTTTGGAATGATGTGAAATTAATTCAGTTCCATGAATGACTTCATTATTGTTTGACGATGCTGAGTTCTTGTCGCCATGTGTGGATGAAATTCCAGTGATAACAACCCTGTCTAGAGTTCATGGCCACAGTATTCCTCTTTCCCTGATTGTGGATCATCAGGAAAAAAAAATTCCTGGTTTTGGAAATTAACTTACTGCATTGTTTTGCAGTAACCAAAGAGATGGTGGTAGGCGGTGCTATCTCTGGTATCCTATACAGCTTATTGCCCAAGGTGATAATAACATCATGAGGCCTGGACTCATACATAGAATGTCGCTTCCACAAGTATGGTTGGCCTAATAATACATCAGAAACATCAAGAGGAGCAATGTCACATAATACCTCATCTGTGAAGGGCTTGATGTTGTAGGGAAGGTGACATTATTGGCTGACGCGGACGTCCCGTCCTTGGTGCAACCACCCAATGGTGTATGGTTGTGGGTGTGCTATGGTCAGCAAGCCTAGCCCCTTCATGACCTCTACCGAGATGAGGTTCTTCTAGCTCCCGATGTCGACAATGAACTGCAATGGGGAACCCTTTACCCACATATTTGAATGGAAAAGACGCTTTGCCTCCTTTGGATCTTCTGGTTCCTCCTTCTGGATCTTCGTGGTGGCAATGGTGGCATTGGGCTCCGCATCGATAATCTTCTTCCCCCTGTCATTCCCCTTGTCGGGTTTTGATTCAGAGTCGGAGCATGCATCCGATTCAAAGGCCTTCAACTCGGCTACCAGTGACTGATTGGCCCGACACTCACTTGTGTTGTGAGTGGATCTTTTATGGAACTCACACCACTTCCCCGTGTCCTTTCTCGGGTTCGTGGTGTTGTTCTTTCCTTGTGTCTTTGGTGGGTTATCCTGGACCTCTCTGCCTTAGCTTGGTCCTTTGTTTTGTGGTTTGGTGGTGCCTTTCCCTTGCTTCTGATTCGCAGACCCAAAGTCTCACTTTTTCTGTTTGAACTTCTGCTCAATCTTGGCAGCATATCGGTACGCCACACCAAGCGAGGAGATGTCAATGAACTCCATTTCCTCCTGAAAGTATATGTGCAAAAAACTGTGGTACTTTAACACCAAATGTTTCTCTGAATCTTTGATACCCAACTTTGTGCGTAGGGTATGAAACAGATTCGTCATCTCATGCACATCTTGGTCCCTTTGCTGCCGCAACGTAGTCCATTGTATGTATTTGTCCTCATAGCTCCCCACGGGATAATATTGTTCCTTGATGACATCTCAGAAAGAATTCCAGGTGGGTGTGGTCGAGAACAGAGAGGGTTCCCCCTCTCCCTGTTGCTCCGAGTAGGTTTCCCACCAGTGCTTGACATGGGGGGCATCTTTGAGGAGTGCGAAAATAATCCTTTCTCGGTCGGAAAAATCATGAACCGAGAAATATCCTTCTAACAGATTCAACCATCTATCTACGACATTTGCATATATTTTGCCCTCAAATATGGGAATGTTAGAGTTTACTTGTACATTAAAAGGAGTGGCACCTCCAAAGTGGCTGTTGGATGTCGATGCGCCACTAGTGGGAATCCGTTGAAGAATACGAGCAAAGTTTTCCATCATCACATTCCTTTGTTTCTCGAGGGCCTCCTCAAGAAAAATTTTGATAGGATCTCCTTCTCCCTCATATTTCTTTTCTTCCCCCATGGGCGGTCATCGGGGTTCGCGAGACTGATCTTGCAAAGGTTCAACCAGATCGAGCCCCAACTCCCTATACCCCGACCTTGTTGGGGACATCCAAAGAAAGATCGAGAACGAGTAGACCGCTCTGATACCACTAATCTAGATTTATGTAGGAACACAATGAAATACAGAAATACACATAAACGCAGAGATGCAGCAGAAATAATACTTCATTTCATTAATAACAAATGACTGAAAAATGCTTATAGACAGAATGGAAATAAACTAGCTAGGGCGCTGGTAGCTTATCTCTGAGAAGAGATGTGGCGGCTACTGGCCTCTGAACTACCCCTTACAATGGGGCTCGAAGGCCTATATATTACTGAGAAACAATGGAAAACCCTAAACATCCAAAAACCTAACCCTAGAAGATGAAACGCTAGAATATAGGCTCCGTTGGGGTAAATTGGTACATCAATTTCCCGTGGTCGTAACTTTCGCATACTATCTCCGTTTGACACACATGATACATCATTAGAAAGATCTATCGGAGGACTACATTTCTAACAGTGAATATCAAGTCCAAAACAGATTGATATTCGTCGAAGCATTCATGCCCAAAAAATGTCGTTTAGGGCCTAAAAACAACTCCGGAAGTTCAGGACCCGAAGAACTTATAAAAATAGTAAATTGTGCTACAATTAAGGAAACTAAAAGAAATAATGGTGTGGGTCCAAGTGGAATAGGTGGGTGGACACCAATATCCACCTGGATCAGTCCTCCCCACTTAGGAAGGAATGGTCCCCATTGCGTTGAGTTCCTCCATGAGATGAGGAAACTTCCGTTGAACTTGGTCCCTGGTGAGCCACTTGCCCTTGTGAAGGAGTTGGCCTACTTTGACAACTCGATATAGCTGGATCCTCTGTTGGTGGGTGTTCTTTATCTGTGTTTCCATAATTCGATCAATTGCAGCTTGTTCCATGCAATCTGGGTTTAACTCTGTTGGTGTGAATTGTTCTACCATGTCGGATATGTCTAGTAGAGGTGGAATGTAGGGTCGAAGGCAGTCCACATTGAATACTGGGTGCAGACCAAGGAATGGTGGAATACCGAGCTCAAAGACATTGTCCCCTACAACCTTCGTGATGGTGTATGGCCCATATCGGAGCGGGCGAATCTTGCGATATGGTCCAACGAGGCGCTCCTTTTTCAAATGTAGCCACACTTTGTCACCCACCTGGAAGTTGTGTGGCACCCAATGTTGATCATGTCGTTGCTTGTACTTAGCATTGGCTCTATCCAAGATGTCATGAACTTGTTGGTGGATGTGCTGAATGCGCTCAATGAATTTGTTTGCCTTGTTAGCCTCAGACTGGACATGGGTTGAATCTGCCCAAGTAGCCGCAAATGTCATGGCTACGTCAATGGGACATAGTGGTTGGAATCCCAAGCCCACTTGAAAGGGGGTCTGGCTAGTTGAGCTATGGAGAGCCCAGTTGTAGTTGTGTTGTACATAGGGGAGGATCTCATCCCATGTGTGTCGATGATTTGAGTTGTACATGCGTAGAATGTGTACAATCATCTAGTTGATGACCTTTGTCTGGCCATCAGTTTGTGGATGGAAAGCTGTGGACTTGGTGAGCTTGGTGTCCAGCATCGACCAGAGGCTATACCAAAATGTACTAAGGATCCTGTTGTCCCGATCTGAGATGATAGACTGTGGGATCCCGAAGTGTACCCACACTCGTTCAAACAAGAGTTTAGCAGTGGCTTCTGCTGTGATATTCTTCTTGCAGGCCATCATAATGGACATCTTTGAGAATCGGTCGACGACCACAAAAACACAGTCATTGCCATGCTTAGTAGAAGGAAGGCCCGACATGTAATCCATAGAGATGGATTCCCAAGGTTGACTGGGGGTAGGAAGAAAAGTATAGTGGCCTTTCTTCTTGATGGTCGATTTGGCAATGGCGCAAGTAGTGCAGGACTTGATGTACTTCCTGACATCATGTCGAAGGTTCAGCCAATAGAAATAATTTTGTAGTATTGCCATGGTATTCTCATCCCCTAAATGCCGAGCAACCCAACTGTAGTGCGTCTCCCAAATCATCTTGGTACACTTGCTTGAAGGAACACAAAGGTGTCCCAGGTGACAAAGCAGGGCACCCTGGAGGTGAAAATTGGGAACTTACTTACCCTCCAAGAGTGTATTGTATGTGTAGCCGAGTTCTGGATCACTTTTGTAGAGAAGCAGCCAATCGGAAGTCTCGTGCCCACAAGAGTTGACCACAGTGGTTGGCGCCACGATGGGTGGTCAATTGAGGCAGTCTGCAACATTATTGGTGCTTCCTTTCTTGTACTTAATGTTCGAATGAAACTGTTGTAGGTATGTGGACCACTTCTGATGGTGATCGTTTGACAACTTCCCTTGTGTCTGTATGAACTACAGGGGTCGGTGGTCTGTGTGGATGACTGTTTCCTTTCCCAAAATGTAATGCTTCCATTGCCGACAAGCCTGCACAATGGATTACATTTCTTTGTCATAAGTGGGATACTTCCGGACTGTGTCGGAAAGTGTCTCACTGTGATATGCCACTAGATGCCCATTTTGAGTAAGGACTGCCCCAATGGCATAGTCAGAGGCATCTATCTTGATCTTAAGTGGTTGTTGCAAGTCTGGTAATGTGAGCACTGGTGCAGAGCAGAGGCAATGCTTCAACTCCCCAAATGTCTTCTGTTGAGATTCAGACCAAAATAATTTTTCTTTAGCTCCTCCCTTGGTGACCTGACTCAAGGGCCAAGTGATATGAGAGAATCCCAACACAAACCTACGGTAGAAATTGGCAAGACCTAAAAAGCTGCAGAGCTCTGTTAGGGTGGTTGGTGCTGGCCAATCCCGAATGACTTGGATCTTTGCTGGATCCACATGCACACCCCACTCATAAATAATGTATCCCAGACACTGAACCTGGGTCATGCCAAAAGTGAATTTCTCCAAATTGGCACACAACTTGTGTTGTCACAGTGTTTGGAGGACCTGTCAAATGTCGTGGAGGTGCTCTTCCCAAGTCTGGATGAAGATCAGAATGGCATCCAAGTACACCACTACAAATGAGTTGGTGAATGGGCGTAGGATGTCATCCATTATCCTCATGAAGGTTGCAGGGGCATTCGGCAACCCGAATGGCATGACCAACCATTCGAAAAGGCCCTCCTTGGATTTGAAGGCAGTCTTCCACACATAAAAGGGTTCGATTGGTACCCGGTAATACCCCGACCTCAAGTCGATCTTGCTGAAATATTTCGCCCCCCTTGAGTTGTTCTAGAAGGTCATCAATCTATGGGATTGGGTACCTATTCCGAACAGTGATCTTGTTCAATGCCCGATAGTCAATGCAAAGTCTCCAAGTCCCATCCTTATTCTACACCAACATGATTGGGCTCCCACAGGGTGATGAACTCGGTCGGATGTGACCTTTGTGCAACAGCTCTTGAATCTGCCTCTTGATTTCATTATTCTCTAGAACATAGCGCCGATAGATGGGTCCATTGGGCAGCGACGCACCTAGGGTCAGATCGATGGGGTGCTTGACCTGGCAGTGTAGAGGCACCCCTACAGGGGAGGTGAAGATGTCCTCGTACTCCTCCACGACCTTATCCATTTGTTGTTTTTGTGCAACGGGGCCCTGTTTGGAGGTCATGGCCACAGTCTTCCTCTTTCCCTGAGGGCGGATCATCAGGAAAACAAATTTCCTGGTTTTGGAAATGAGATTACTGCATTGTTTTGCAGTAACCAAAGAGATGGTGGTAGGCGGTGCTATCTCTAGTATTCTGTACAACTTATTGCCCAAGGTGATAATAACAGCACGAGGCTTGGACTCATACACAGCATGTCACTTCCACAAGTACAGTTGGCCTAATAATACATCAGAAACATCAAGAGGAGAAATGTCACATAATACCTCATCCGTGAAGGGCTTGATCCTATAGGGAAGGCGACATTATTGACTGACGTGGAGGTCCCATCCTCGGTGCAACCACCCAATGGTGTATGGTTGTGGGTGTGTTGTGGTCATAAATCCTAGTTGCTTCACAACCTCTACCGAGATGAGGTTCTTCTGTCTCCCACTGTCGACAATGAACTGCAACGGGGAACCCTTTACCCACATCTTGGAATGGAAGAGATGCTCTGCCTCCTTTGGATCTTCTGGTTCCTCCTTCTGGATCTTTGTGGTGGAAATGGTGGCGTTGGGCTCCGCATCAATAATCTGCTTCCCCCTATCATTCCCCTTGTCGGGTTCTGATTTAGAGTTAGATAATGCATCTGATTCAGAAGCCTTCAACTCGGCTACCAGTGACTGCTTGGCCTGACACTCACTTGTGTTGTGAGTGGAGCTCTTATGGAACTCACACCACTTCCCCATGTCCTTTGTCGGCTTCGTGGTGCTGTTCTTTACTTGTGGGTTTGGCGGGTTATCCTGGGCCTCTCTGCCTTAGCTTGGTCCTTTGTTTTGTGGTTTGGTGGTACCTTTCCCTTGCTTCTAATTCGTAGACCCAAAGTCTCGCTTTTTCTGTTTGAACTTCTGCTCAATCTTGGCAACATATCGGTATGCCACACCAAGCGAGGAGATGTCGAGGAACTCCATTTCCTCCTGAATGTATATGTGCAGAAAACTACGGTACTTTAACACCAAATGTTTCTCTGAATCCTTTATACCCAACTTTGTGCGTAGGGTATGAAACAGATTCGTCATCTCATGCACATCTTGGTCCCTTTGCTGCCGCAGCGTAGTCCATTGTATGTATTTGTCCTCATAGCTCCCCACGGGATAATATTGTTCCTTGATGGCATCTCGAAAAGAATTCCAGGTGGGTGTGGCCGAGAATAGAGAGGGTTCCCCCTCTCCCTGTTGCTCCGAGTAGGTTTCCCACCAATCCTTGACATGGGGGGCGACTTTGAGGAGTGCGAAAATAATCCTTTCTCGGTCGGAAAATTCATGAACCAAGAAATTTCCTTCTAACAAATTCAACCATCTATCTATGACATATACATCTATTTGGCCCTCAAATATGGGAATGTCAAATTTTACTTGTACCTTAAAAGGAGTGGCGCCTCCAAAGTGGTTGTTGGATGTCGATGCGCCGCTAGTGGGAATCCGTTGAAGAATCTGGGCAAAGTTGTCCATCATCACGTTCCTTTGTTTCTCGAGGGCCTCCTCGAGCAACATTTTGATAGAATCTCCTACTCCCTCATCTTTCTTTTCTTCCCCCATGGGCAGTCGTCGAGGTTTAAGAGACTGGTCTTGCAAAGGTTCAACCAGATCGAGCCCCAACTCCTTATTCCCCGACCTCGTTGGGGAGATGCAAAGAAAGATCGAGAACGAGCAGACCGCTCTGATACCACTGATCCATATTTATGTAGGAACACAATGAAATATAGAAATACACATAAACGCGGAGATGCAACGAAAATAAGACTTCATTTCATTAATAACAAATGATTGAAAAATGCTTACAGACAGAATGGAAATAAACTAGCTAGGGCACTGGTAGCTTATCTCTGAGAAGAGATGTGGCGGCTACTGGCCTCTAAACTGCCCTTTACAATGAGGCTCGAAGGCCTATATATTAATAAGAAACAATGGAAAACCCTAAATATGGGCCTAGGAGATGAAACGCCAGAATATGGGCCCCGTTGGGGTAAATTGGTACATCAATTTCCCGGGGTTGTAACTTTGGCATACTATCTCCGTTTGACGCACATGAAACATCATTAGAAAGATCTATCCGAGGACTACATTGCTGGTAGTGAATATTGAGTCTAAAGAAGACTCATATTTGTTGGAGCATTCATGCCCAAAAAACATCGTTTAGGGCCTCAAAACAGCTCTGGAAGTTCAGGACCTGAAGAACTGCTAAAAATAGTAAATTGTGCTACAATTAAGGAAACTGAAAAACTAAAAGAAACAATGGTGTGGGTCCAAGTGGAATAGGCGGGTTGCCACCAATATCCACCTGGATCAGGAAAACAAGTTTGGATGTCGAAAAACCACTGCACTAATTGCAACAAGGGTGGACATCAAAAGACTAAATGTTGGAAGCTTAATCCGGAGCTTCATCGAAATAAGGACAAAAAAATTGTGCATGTACTCACAAAGGAAGAGGTAGTACCAGCGAAGCAAGAGGAACAACATGAAGGAAGGAAACCATTCACTTGGTTTTTCCAGAAGTGGATGTCACATCTTCATTGTATTTTGCTTCCATTAATGTAATCACACATGTTGTAATGAAGACTTGTTATAACATCATTTTGTACAACATGGTGTTTTTCTTTTTTTCCCTTATGAGTATGTAATTAGTAAGGTCAATTTTGTAACCTTTTGGAGGACCAAAAGGTCTTAGTGGGAGGTGTGATCCAAAATGGAACTCGAAACCAAAATGGGTCCAGGAAGGCATAAAAATCAAAGTGATCAGAATCGCTTCAAAGCATACATGTGAGTGGGCCGTATTGTTACAAACCTAATGCAACTTGAACGGGCTCAAATGGACATCGTATGAAAAAGATATTGCGATCTATTCGGTTTTCCAAACAGGCGAAATTTTGTTGACTGTACACTCTGTACAGTGATGACGTGGAAGCTGACCGTGTAGGTAGTACGGATGTACAGTGACATGAAATATGCGTTGGCATGCTAACTAGGTAGTTGTTGACTGAAAGATGGATGAGTCATATTGTGACACGTGGCACCACTGCAAGGGTGACATGTGGCACGTCCGTACAAGCTGACGTGTCAAATTCTATATAGTCGTACGACATGTGGCAGATGACTGGACTGGCAGGCTTACTAGGTAGGTGTTGAAGTGGAAACTGACGTTTCAGGTACGGAGTGAATGGTATGGTGCCACGTGGCCCAGTCATGGGCTACCACGTTGCACCCCTTATTTGGATTTTGGTTAAAAGTTTTGTTTGAGAGTTCGTGGGGGTCAAACCCATGACTTCCATGGGCGACCAAGTATTCATGTATGCCGAGCTACCAGCCCGCCTATACGGTGGTTCTTAACCATATATGGAACTGTTTTTATTTAAAGTGTCATTTTGTTTCATTTGGGCGCGGGAAGGGTCGGGGATTGGCCCCAGCCCTTAGTTTTAACACTCCCACATGAACAATAGCGTGGAAAGGGTCGGGGCTTGGCCCTAGCCCTTGGTTTTAACACTCCCACATGACCAGTAGCATGGAAATGGAGGGGAATATCCAGCGAGTGTGGGTTGTTAGCCCGACGCCCAGCCACATGGGCCATACGACCTAGGACTCCACCGGGGAAAGGGTGTCAACACCTTAATGGTGCAACAAAATCACTTGAGTTTCAAAAATGGTGTGTGTGTGCCAATTTTTTTAATGGGAAAAGCACACAAAGTTGGGTTCAGAGGTATGTAGGTGCATTTTGCAGAACATAGGTCTGCAAGTTTATTGGGGAAAACTCCTAGGAGTGTATTTTCTTCAATTTTTCGCCAATCCAAGTGCAGGAAGATCCTAGCTAGGGATTTTTTAACATTCTGGAGCAATGGGAGCCATATATTTGGCATTCTAAGCATTGCAAAGTATTTTTTTTAATACTTTGAGATTATGACTAGAATGATCCTTTGAGGAGAGCAACTTTGCAGACCATTTCTAGGAGCTTCGTTCATTCGTTTTCAGTGTTGTTAGTTGTGTTGGGTTCTTGAGATCTAGCAGAACACAGCTAGATCAGTTTGTAATCCATTTGGAACTTTTATGATGTACATTTGAAGCTTTGAAGAGAAATAATAAAGCCTCACCCACTAAGACAAAAGCCTGGAGACATAGGCGATATTGTCGAACTCCGTAAACAAATTTGATGTTATGGTTTGTTGTTTCTTTGTGCTTATTTCCAGATCTGTATATATTGTTATGGCTGCTATGTTACATCATTAATTATTCCTCTTTCAACAAATTCCTAAACGGTTAATGAACTCATGTTTTTTAAAACTCAACCATAGTCTTTAAAATATCTTTTCAGATCAAGTGGTATCAGAGCTAATTGACAGTTGGTTTTTGAGTTTGCATGATTACCAGGGAAAGGTTGAATCATGGTGAAGGCAAGCTAATTGAAGAGAATCCTGAGGTTGGATCAAGAGAGTGGACATCTCAAAGTGAGAAAATGGCATCTAAAGAGGGACTTTCTCAATATGAGAAGGATTTTCGAAATACTCTCTTTTCCATGGAAAAGATGGTGAAAGTGTTTCATGAAGATTACTTGGAACGAAAGAGATCGGTTCAAGGTAAATCTTCAAAAAACAAAAAAAATGAAGAAGAATTGAAGGAATGTCCTTCTACACCTGATTCAGAAATCATCTCTGAGGTATGCAATGGAAGTCATTCATCAATTTC
>ML827512.1:119759-134752 GCA_009831015.1 Picea engelmannii | reverse complement strand
TCAGATCAAGTGGTATCAGAGCTAATTGACAGTTGGTTTTTGAGTTTGCATGATTACCAGGGAAAGGTTGAATCATGGTGAAGGCAAGCTAATTGAAGAGAATCCTGAGGTTGGATCAAGAGAGTGGACATCTCAAAGTGAGAAAATGGCATCTAAAGAGGGACTTTCTCAATATGAGAAGGATTTTCGAAATACTCTCTTTTCCATGGAAAAGATGGTGAAAGTGTTTCATGAAGATTACTTGGAACGAAAGAGATCGGTTCAAGGTAAATCTTCAAAAAACAAAAAAAATGAAGAAGAATTGAAGGAATGTCCTTCTACACCTGATTCAGAAATCATCTCTGAGGTATGCAATGGAAGTCATTCATCAATTTCGCATTGTTCCCATCAAGATGGTTCTTTTGGTGCATTTGAAAAACATACAAGAGGTATAGGTTTGAAATTGCTAAACAAGATGGGTTATGAAGGAAAGGGCCTTGGAAATAAGGGCCAAGGTATCGTTAATCCCATAGAGGTTGTGGAAAGACCTCATTATTTAGGATTGGGATATGGTGAAGAGGAGATTGGAGAATGCTCCAAAACATTGGAAGCAAGTGATGCTTCAAATGACCAGCTTAAGTCATTGTGGGAACAATTCATGAAAGGTGATGGTGTATCACTCCATGATGGTTATAGTGAATGCAATTCATCTCCAAAGAAAAGTGAAGATAAGCTAGAAAGGTATAATGGTCATGGTTGTTCCAAATATTTTTTTTTATTATAAAAGCCATAATCATGTAATACAAAACTTGTGGAATATGTATCCTTATACGTTTTGTCATTCACCCAAGCATTGTGTGGCCAAGTGTTGGAAGAGACAATATTTGTACAGGAACTTTATGTCGACCAGGAAGGAGACACGACATAAAGACTCAACTCCACAATGGAAGAAAGAGAAGGGAAAACAAGTTTGGATGTCGAAAAACCAATGCACTAATTGCAACAAGGGTGGACATCAAAAGACTAAATGTTGGAAGCTTAATCTAGAGCTTCGTCCAAAGAAGGAAAAAAATATTGCACATGTACTCACAAAGGAAGAGGCAGTACCAGCGAAGCAAGAGGAACAACATGAAGGAAAGAAACCATTCACTTGGTTTTTCCAGAAGTGGATGTCACATCTTCATTGTATTGTGCTTCCATTAATGTAATCACACGTGTTGTAATGATGACCTATTATAACATCATTTTGTACAACATGGTGTTTTTTTGTTTTTTCCTTATGAGTATGTAATCAGTAAGGTCAATTTTGTAACCTTTTGGAGGACCAAAAGGTCTTAGTGGGGAGGTATGATCCAAAATGAATCTCGAAACCAAAATGGGTCCAGGAAGGCCTAAAAATCAAAGTGCTCAGAATTGCTTCAAAATGGACATGTGTGTAGGCCTCGTCGTTATGAACCCAACGCTCGTTGCGAAAGATATCGTGATCTGTTCATTTTTTCAAAGAGACAAAATTTTGTTGACTGTATAGTCTATATAGTGTTGACATGGCAGCTGACTGTATAGGTCGTACGGTCCTATAGTGACATGGCAGATGCGTTGGAATGATGACTGGGTGGTTGATCATTGACAGATGGACAGGTCATATTGTGACACATGGCACCATTACAAGGGTAACATGTGGCACGTCCGTTCAAGATGACTTGGTAAAGTTTGTACAGTCGTACGACACGTGGCAACTAACTGGACTGGCAGGCTTACTGGGTAGGTGCTAAAGTGGCAGGTGATGGGTCAGGTACGGAGTGTATGGTATGGTGCCACATGGCACCCCTTATTTGGATTTTGGTTAAAAATTTTGTTTGAGATTTTGTGGGCGTCGAACCCGTGACCTCCATGGGCGATCAAGTCTTCATGTAGGCCGAGATACCAACCCGCCTGCACGGTGGTTCTTAACCATATATGGCACCATTTTTATTTAAAGTGGCATTTAGTTTCATTTGGGCACGAAAAGGGTCGGGGCTTGGCCCCAACCCTTAGTTTTAACACTCCCACATGACCAGTAGCATGAAAATGGAGGGGGATAGACAGTGGGTGCGGGCCGTTAGCTCGGCACCTGGCCACATAGGCCATATGACCTAGGCCTCCGCCGAGGAAAGGGTGCCATCACATTAACCGTGTGACAAAATCGCTCGAGTTTCGGAAATGGTGTGTGTGTCAAGTTTTTTAATGGGAAAAGCACACAGAGTTGGGTTCAGAGGTCTATAGGTGTGTTTTGCAGAATAGAGGACTACAAGTTTATTGGGGAAAACTCTCAGGAGTGTATTTTCTTCAATTTTTGGCCAATCCAGGTGCAGGAAGAGCCCAAATAGGGGTTTTCGAACATTTTGGATCCAATGGAGCCATCTATTTGAAATTTTGAGCATTGAAACGTATTTTTTTTAATACTTTGAGCTTATGATGAGAATGAGCCTTTGAGGAGAGCAACTTTGCGGGCCATTTTTGGGAGCTTTTTTCATCTGTTTTCAGTGTCGTCAGTTGTGTTGGGTTCTTGCGATCTATAAGAACAAAACTAGATTAGGTTGTAATAAATTTGGCACTTTTATGATGTAATTTTTAAGCTTTGAAGAGAAATAAGAAAGCCTCACCTTCTAAGACAAAGGCCTGAAGACATAGGCGATATTGTCGAACTCTGTTAACAACTTTGTTGTTATAGTTTGTTGTTTCTTTTTGCTTATTTCCATATCTATATATCTTGTTATGGTTGTTATGTTACATCATTAATTCTTCCTCTTTCAACAAATTCCTAAATGGTTAATGAACTCGTGTTTTTTAAAACTCAACCATAGTCTTTAAAATATCTTTTTGGATCATTGAGCTCTCAGGTCCATCCCAAATCGTCGATTTTCACCTTTAGGAAATTTTTTTGTTTTTATTCATAAGTAATAACAACCCACAACCATGGATCTCAGCATAAAACCACTCTCCTTGGAGAGTTTAGGTCTTCCCAGCTTTGATCCACCATCTAGAAAACACTTAGGCCACTCTCGATAGAGATTCGAGGCCTATCAGACTCTAATACCACATGAAAGGAAATAAAATGCGAGAGAAAAATAATAGCAACTAAGAACATAACAACAACAAGATTTTATCCTGGAAAATCCAAACTCGGAAAAAAAATAGCTAATATACTATTAGTTCCTTGACCAAACCCATCTAAGCCAGCCAAGTGAGCCTTCACCTCTCACATCCTGGCACATTACAATGGAGTATCACCAGTGTTTTAAATGCTTTCATTACATATAATGCATTGTCTACCAAAACCACCATTGTTCACCTAACAACTTTCACTCTTTCACTGAGTCAAGTTTAGACTAATAGTACGCAAGTGACATATATCCCACATATGTCCCAAAGACACCATCCAAATGGATGCATAATTATTTCCCCCCCATTCATGTCCCATTTTCCTTAGAAATAGCTTGTTTACGGTTTAATCCCTTGGAATTTTCCCTTGAAGCACATTTTCAGTGAAGAGAATTTTCATGTGTGCATCAAACCACTAAATTAGATTTTTAAACCACCCTTGGGTTTTAGGGACTAAGAGCCTTATTTGCATCCTTGAAACATGGATTTGGTTAGAAGACTCATACTTAGTGCATCAAACCGTGAAGTCTAGCTAATATCACACTCGTGAGATAAGTATTCTTTTGAAAGTGCTTATTTATGGCCTAAGTAATGTTTAGGACCTAAGAATCTAAGTTTTGGAAAGCTATGATGTTATGGACTAGAAGACCTATTGTTGGTTCACAAAAACTTAATATCAAACCTATATGCCACTCAACGGATAAATATTCCTTATGGAGGTGTTATTTTAGGTCGAGGCCCCATGACTCTCTTATGAGCCCTAAGAATGGTGTATAGGGCCTAAACTCCTATTATTTTTTCCATTAATCATGTCTTGAATGAAGAGACACATATCTAGTGTGTCAATCCTAGAAATCATACCTATACGTGACCTATGGGAACAAGAATCCTTCCAAGAGGCCTTTGTTCTAATTAGGGGAGCCATGCATAGCCCATAGGCCCTATAAGTAAGGTATGATGTCTAAGGCAATGAAAGTTAGCCATGAACCATGTCCTTGGTGATTTCACCCATCACTCATGTGCTAAAACTTTAAATTAGTCTTGTATCCCATTCTTAGGAAAAATTAGGTGGGCCAACAACTTTGTCTAAATGGATTCTCACATCCTTTAAGGTCTCAAGCATGGCATGTGTGCCTTAGATTAGGAATTTAGGGAACAAGCACCTTTATTTTAATACAATAGCATTTATTTGGCCATGATACTTATACTAGTCAGTGTGTCAAACTAGAGAATTGATTTTGTGTCCCACTCTTGGTGCAAAGAGAACTTCCAAAGGGATTGTGTAATGGTCTAGGGGCTATAGACGATTTCTATAGGGTCTAAGCCCTTGTTTTTTTGGCCTTACCACATGCCCTCGGTTAGGAGACTCAAGGGGAAAAGATACCTTATGCAGGGCATTTATCATTTTTTGGGAATATGTGCATGTCACATGAGCCATTTAAGCATTGTCATAGCTTAATCCTCTATTTATTTTCCTCGAACAATGTTATAGTCTAGGAGACATGTGTTTTGTGTGCTAAATATTATCATCATGCTCATATTCTACTTTGGGGCCAAATATTCCTATTAGAGTTCACATGTTGTGGCATGGGGCCTTTTCATATCTAATGAGCCATAAAAGTAGCATGTAGGGCCTAAGAACATAAGTTGTTATCATAGACCATGTCATAAAAGTAGTGCTTAGTTCTTAAGGCATTATCTTCCTTGATTGGAGTGTGTCTTGGTGAGGAGACCTACCCTTGGTGTGTTAAACCTTTGAATTGGGACCATGCCCTAGTCCTAGCCAAATATTCCATATAAAAGGTGTTATCACCTTAACAATTTTTATATCGGGGTCTAAAAATTTATGAGGTTCAGCGAGACACTATACCATAGTAGAGGTGTGATAGTTTAGGGCGCTTGGCTATATCCCATGGAATATGAACGAATATAGTGGAGGCGGGAAGGGAGTAGCTCGACGGACCTTCGATCTTGAAGCATCTCAGATCCATGGTCGAGGCTCACATCAGATCAACAAATAGCATGAAACTTAACATTGTGAAGGCAGATCGGGGAAAACCACTTTGGTTTTGATGGGGAATGTGTGGCGCTCTTACACATGCATCAGGGGAGACGACAGATTTCCCAAAACCACTTTTCCTATGGCCCCGATGTCACATGGTTCAAAACGTCACATCAATAACTCACGAGGAGAATGGCGATTGGTCAAATCACCTCACATCACCAATCCAAATACTTTCCCAGATGACGTACCAAAAGGACGTTGCCACATAACTAACTCGAGGCTCATCATTTGAAGTGGATTGATGAAGCGTGGCACACCAACGTACTGTGACAGTAATTTGTGATCAAAGTACAAAAACCATCAAATCTCAGATATGAAATCATTTTATCCTATTCTAGGAAATTTCCATCTTATGCATAAGAAAAACAAGCTCGGCCCATGTTCCTAAATTCTGTAAATTCAAAGGGTGGCCAAATCAAAGTCTCTGCAAAGTCCGAAAGGTATGGATAATACCCGTCAAATGGTGTCTGGCATGACTGGGTTCTCAACTAATGTACCAAGAAGGTCAATAAGTAAGAATGAAAGGCGGGTCTTGCAGATACTGGCGACTAAATTTCATACCGAACCTGAAACTAAGACACAGTCGGGAGTCAAATTAAACCCCATTATGAGGGATCTTGTCATAAATGAACACGTGAACAACACCTGCCACCCAGTCGCAAAGAATAAGAGGAGAAAAAGGCAGAGGACAAAGGCCAAAACTGAGATGATAGAGAGCGTCGGGGAAAATCTCGAGTGGTGGAGTACCCTGGAGGAGGAAATCGCCAAGCTGAGGTGAATCCTCAGGTAAAATTTTGGTGTATTTAAGAAATTTTTGGACAGATGTCGGCTTAAGAAAAGGGAGTCCTGATATGACAGATCAATTAATAATGGTCCCTTTAAATAATACAATTGTTCTTCCTTCTTGTACCTTGTATCTATTTTTGGAATTATGAGGAAGTCGGAACATTTTAAATTCCACACGAAATTCCTCTATATATGCTTGGCCTCCTGAGTATAAAAACATGGGAGAAAGGAGGAGCCTTCCCTAGGTGCAGGAAAACTTTGTAAATCTCTAGGGTTGGAATGAATACATGGATGCAAAGGAAGATTTTGGACTTTTTATGAAAATATTCTAATTGGTGGTGTTATGAGTCTCGTTCTCTCTCATAGTGTGTGATTCCTGTTATTCTGTATTTCATTTTGCTTTCTTCTGTCTGAATGGAGAAATTAAAAGTTCAGAATTAATTATTCAATTCTCTCAGCTTGGTGATTTAGAGTATGTTTATCTCTTCTAAACCATTTCAGAATTCATTACTATAATGCTCTGATAATAGTTACGTGTTTCTTTTCTTCTAATACCATCTACATTTTCAAGCATAAACTCAGAAGTCACTTCCTCATTTATCCTTTTCCTCTTAACTGTTTTCATGATTTGGCAATGCATCCTACATTCTTGACCCCATGGCCCAAAGGTCATCTTCAGCCCTTCAACAATTTTATCAAAAACCTCAAAATAGACCAAATCTAGCCACTGATTTCCATAGATATATCAAGTGAGGTGAGAGATCCCTCTCTGAGTTGAGTAGGCTAGTGCTTCATCTCTAAAGCTGGTTGAAACAGTTACCTCTGTCATTTGTTTATTCAGCCGGACATAATTTACAGAGTGCTAACATCTTAGCGTCGTTGTCGGGGATGAAATTTAAAAATTTTCCCTGGGAAGAACGACATGGTTGAGTTCTAGGGTCTGAGAGCGGCAGCCACTTAGGCGCACATTGGTTGTATTCCTGCTCTGGCGACTCCACTTCAGTTCGAAGGTGACTCCACTGATAAAAGAATCCTGAATTTTCGAGAGGTGACCTTACTCTTAATGCTTCAAGCTCAAGACAGAGACTTCACTGAAAGATGAAACCCCTTGACAAGGGTGAGGAAAGGCATCATGAGGGAAAATAGCTACTCAAAATGGGACCTCTTACAAAGCGTTTTACTTTTCATTTTAAGTTTCCTTTGCTCCTTCCTTGAACATGCCAAACGAACTTTCTTTTACCTATTGTATCTTAATAATGATCATGAAAGACTTGCAATTATATTTCCTCCTCTATACATTGCACATGCATACCCTCACCTTGTCATTGGTTCTGATAAAAAGTTGTCACCTGGGCCACACAATGACAATGACCAAGTTGATGAATCCTGTGAGACTTAGACCAATTTTTCTCCCACTGCTCCTGGTCCAACACCCCCTAAGGCCTTACATAAATATATACCCTTAAAGCTACCCCAAACCCTTCATGATTTCCCTCCAAATTACTATGAGTACCTACCTGTGTTTGACGGAGAATCGTATGTCATCTCAGCCGAAAAGCACATTCAAGGGTTTGAGCATTTTATAGATTTATTTGATATTGACCACGATGATGTGTGTATGAGAGTTTTCTCTCAATCCTTGAAAGGAGACACCAAACACTGGTTCAAACATTTACATCCAGAAACCATCAACTCATGGATGGAATTGAAGAAGGTCTTTTTAAAGTTTTGGGGCAAGGAGAAATCCTTAGAGCTGCAACTCACTGAGTTTTATGCCTTGAAAAGACACAGTAATGAATCTGTTATGTATTCAGTAGAGAGTTCTCTAGTGTCTATTATAATTTGTCCAAATAAATTCAACCCTCTGAAGCTGCTGCCATGCTCCATTATGAAACTACTCTTCATCCAGATCTTTCTTTCCTCCTGATGGAAAGAAGACCTGGGTCCTTACAACAAATGTTTAGTGATGCTCAGGACATTCAACACAATGTCCAAGCATGTAAACAGACCCAAAATGAGGGGTTGAATGCTCAAGGACATGAAAGTGAATATGAACAGAAAATAGTTGATTGGAATCTTGAGCGTGGAATTGACAATATCATAGGTCCTCTTGAAGTTTCCAATGCTAATGATTTTGCAAAAAATTATATTCCACTTGTTGAAATAGGAGGTGTTGATCTGTCCCATGATAAGCAGGGGGCTGATTCTTTCATGTATTCATTTGTAGATAGTCAAGAATATGAGTTTGCAAAGCAGTTTGTTGAAGAACAGGTTGATGTTCCAAGTTTGTTCTTGTTAGATGACATGGCATATGTTAATGATTTACCTATATATGATGAATATGATTATGTTGACTCCCTAGAAAATCAAATGCATGTTCTCTATCAGAAAATGTTCCTTTTCAGCGGTATAATGAAAGCAATCATCCTACATATCACAATTACAAAGAAGAAAGTATTGAATCAGCTGAAGTTAAATTCCTTACCTTTATGATTTTCTTCTTTCAAATTGTTGAAAGAAAATCCTAAAATTATCATTGAGCAAGATGAATCTATGCTTATGCAAACCCACGCTAAATCAATGGAGCAGAATGACAAGATATCACAACACTCTTTCCATGTGCTTGAAGACCCTATTATTTGTGCTGAAATACAACCATCTATTGGCAATAAAATTGAAGACAGTTTCAAATCAGGTAGGACAACCCTACCATTATGTTTTGCTTCTTTCGAGTTATTGAAGAAAAATATTTGTAGTATCTCAAGTCAGGGATCCTCCAAGCATGAGCGCAGTGGTGATGATAATTTTATAAACAAACACATAAAGGGTCATGTCAACTCATATTTGCAGTCTATTATCGGCTATTAGCCTGAAAGGAAGAAGAAGTTGCTCCAGAAAGTAATATTCAAGGTCATTTTCTTTCTCCCGAAATCAGTATAGATTCTCGACATGAAAAAGTGTTTCAAAGTATTTTCTCTTCCCTTGAAAATGACATCATGGTTCAATTTTTAAACAACATAGACATGGAAGACGATTTTGAAATTGCATCTATGGAAGTTTCCAGCAAGGAAAAAACAAATGACATAGATTTTTGGGAAAGAAACGAAGCAGTGTATGCCACTTGCCCATCAGAAATATAGAAAGATAATGAAGAGGCAGTGGTTTTATTTGAGTCATTTGAAAATCAGGGTTTTGAAAATCCATCCATGGGAGCTCTAGACTGTGAAATAGTGAATGATGTTAACTTTTCACATTTTCTAGAAGATTATGAGTAGGAACTTATTTCTATTCATTCATTTGAAAGTCAAAGTAGTTGTCCTCAAACAAATTTCTAGAAATTTAATGAAACCACATCAAATTTGTTTGATGAACAAGAGGATAGCCTTGATGCATATTATATGGATGTCATATTTGAATATGTTCAAGAATATATGAATATTTTTTTTGATGTGCATGGACAAGTAGACAAACCTATCATTGTCATTTCATTTGAAAATGTTCTCAGAACAGAAGAAATAGAGCAAAAACAACTAACACCGATGAAAGATACTTTCCTTTCGATTTTTTCTCATCAAGGAGAAATGATTTTTCATGGTTTTCAAGATACAATGGCCATCCTATTATAGTCTTCAGTGAAGGATGAATTTGTTTCATTCATAAGCTCAGATTTTGGATTCAATTTGTTTTTTTAGCCGCCATCTTTTACATTTTTCTACCAGCTTAAGAAAAATGTGAACAAAGGAAAATAAGGAAGCCAATTGCTTGATTGGCTGCATTGGAACTTTAGCATCACTTGAGTGAGTGGTCATCCCAGGAGTTTTAGGGTAGGTATGGATGTGAAAATAAGCTTTTCGGCCAAGCATTTTCCAGTTTGAGTTTTCTAGCACTAAATACAATCAATTTTCAATAATGTACTCGGACGTCCCGCATGCAGTTGGAAGCAGTACACAGAGCTTGGTAGGAGAAGGGTACACACATGTTTTGGGAACAACCCCATGGATCAGACACCGAGTCTATGGGTTCTTTGCTACCTCACCGGGAGGATAACATCCCCAGTTGGAGCCAATGTTATCACCTTAACAATTTTTATATCGGGGTCTAAATATTTATGAGGTTCAGTGAGACGCTATACCACAGTAGAGGCATGATAGTTTAGGGAACTCGGCTATATCCCGTGGAATATGAACGAATATGGTGGAGGCGGGAAGGGAGTAGCTTGGCAGACTGTCGATCTTAAAGAATCTCAAATCCATGGTCGAGTCTCACATCGGATCAACAAATAGCACGAAACTTAACATCGTGAAGGCAGACCGTGGAAAACCACTATGGTTTTGATGGGGAATGCATGGCGCTCTTACACACGTATCGGGGGAGATGGCGGATTGCTCGAAACCACTTTTCCTATGGCTCTGATGTCACGTGGTTCAAAACTTCACATCAATAACTCGCGGGGAGAATGGCGGTTGGTCAGATCACCTCAGATCACCGGTCCAGATACTTTGCCAGATGACATACCAAAAGGATGCCATCGCATAACTAACTCAAGGGTCATCATTCGAAGTGGATTGATGAAGCGTGGCACACCAACGTACTGTGACAATAATTCATGATCAAAGTACAAAAACCATCAAATCTTAGATATGAAATCATTTTATACTATTCTGGGAAATTGCCATCTTATGCGTAAGAAAAACAAGCTCGGCCTGTGTTCCTAAATTCTATAAATTCAAAGGGTGGCCAAATCAAAGTCTCTGTAAAGTTCGAAAGGTATGGATAATACCCGTCAAACGATGTCTGGTGTGACTGGGTTCTCAATTAATGTACCAAGCAGGTCAATAAGTAAGAATGAAAGGTGGGTCTTGTAGATACTGGCGACTAAATTTCATACTGAACCTGAAACTAAGACACAGTCGGGAGTCAAATTAAACCTCGTTATGAGGGATCTTTTCATAAATGAACACACGGACAACACCTGCCACCTAGCCGCAAAGAAGTATAGGAGAAAAAGGCGAAGAACGGAGGCCAAAACCGAGATGATAGAGAGCGTTAGGGAAAATCTCGAGTGGTGGAGTACCCTGGAGGAGGAAATCGCCAAGCAAAGGTGAATCCTCAGGTAAAATTTTGGTGTATTTTAGAAATTTTTGGATAGATGTCGGCTTAAGAAAAGAGAGTCCTGATATGACAGACCGATTAATAATGGTCCATTTAAATAATACAACTGTTCTTCCTTCTTGTAACTTGTATCTGTTTTTAGAATTATGAGGAAGTCAGAACGTTTTAAATTCCACACGAAATTCCTCTATATATGCTTGGCCTCCTGAGTATAAAAACATGGGAGAAAGGAGGAGCCTACCCTGGGTGCAGAAAAACTTTGTAAATCTCTGGGGTTGGAATGAATACATGGATGCAAAGGAAGATTTTGGACTTTTTATGAAAAGATTATAATTGGTGGTGTTATGAGTCTCGTTCTCTCTCATAGTGTGTGATTCTTGTTATTCTGCATTTCATTTTGCTTTGTTCTGTCTGAATTGAGAAATTAAAAGTCCAGAATTCATTATTCAATGCTCTCGGCTTGGAGATTTAGACTATGTTTATCTCTTCTAAACCATTTCATAATTCATTACTATAATTCTCTGATAATAGTTACGTGTTTCTTTTCTTCTGATACCATCTAAATTTTCAAGCATAAACTCAGAAGTCACTTCCTCATTTAGCCTTTTCCTCTTAACTGTTTTCATGATTTGGCAATGCATCCTACATTCTTGACCCCATAGCCCAAAGGTCATCTTCAGCCCTTCAACAATTTTATCAAAAACCTCCAAACAGACCAAATATAGCCATCGATTTCCATAGATATATCAAGTGACGCAAGAGAGCCCTCTTTGAGTTGAGTAGGCTAGTGCTTCAGCTCTAAAGCTGGTTGAAATAGTTACCTCTGTTGTTTTTCTATTCAGATGGACAGAATTTACAGAGTGCTAACAAAAGGCACATCTCATGGTATAGGGGGTTTATTAATTATAATTTTTTAATAATAATAATAATAATAATAATAATTATTATTATTATTATTATTATTATTATTATTATTATTATTATTATTATTTTAGTCGATTAGGTATAACTCAAGTCGCTGCAAGGAAATTTGTTATCCTCCCTATCCCAGGTTCAAATCCAACTTTATGACATTCTTACTCTCCTTGTGTTAATTGTTGACTACTAACCTATCCAAATCCCTAAAGAATCCAATTTACCTTGGGTACCACCCTTGGGATGAGGGGAGGTACACAATGGATTTCCTTGGTAAATGCATTATGCATAAATAAATAAAATAAGAATAATAATTTTAAATTAAAATTAAAATTTTGATATTGATGATAAAAACAAAAAAAAAATCCATGGTGTAGAGGTCATGCATGTTTTTGTTTTAGCATTGTATTTCAAAATGAAAAATTATACTAAAACAACATAAAGACAATGCAGTAGTGACATGTTAGTGACACTGAGATGACATGGGATGAATTGCACTTTATCTTCACATCATAACAATCTATGTAGGATTGATGCAAAGACAATGTAATTATCCAAAAAATAAAAATAAAAATGTGATGCAACAACAATCTTTGCATCACTCTCACTTTCCATTTCAAATATAAGCTAAAGGGGGGGTTCCCCTAACTTCATTTTAACATGAGGGTGTGGGGAAAATATTCCTAGAGATGAAAACTATTTATGGGGGCACTCAACAGGAGCAAGCAAGGAATATTTTTGAGACATCACCAAATATCTTAGAATCACAGCTAAGTTTTTAGTCATTTGCCACCATTTTTTTTAGTTTACAAATTTAAAACAAAATGTGATGTGGGTTTTGAAGATGGGATTTGAATTTTGGGTTTTAGATATGGATTTGGGTTTTCCTTCCTCCTCCCCTGATTCCATCTCTCTTCTTCTCTTCTTCACCCTCCTCTCCCTCTTCCTCTCTTCCACTCCTCTTTTTCTCCCCCTCTCCTTTAATCTCCTCTCCTCTCCTTCCTCTCTTTCTTTCCTTACTCTCTTCTTATCCTTCTTTCTCTCTTCTCCTTCCTCTCCCTCTCTAATACAGGGGATCAAATTTTGCTCAAAATTTAAAGTTCTCATAATCGCTTCAAATCGAACAGGAGTGTAGGCCTCGTCATCACGAACCCAATGCAACTCATTTGGGTTCAAACGGATGTCGTATGAGAGAGATATCACATTCTGTTCAAAACGTCAAACAGGCAAAAAAAAGGGATGTTGACTGTACAGTCTGTACGGATGCTAACGTGGCATGTATGTATGACACGTGGCAGAGATGAATTGGCAGGACCATACGACATGGCATTTATTGGTTGGCATATGTGGACAAATAGTCTACTGACACGTGGCATTTTCTGACCAATGGTTTGGTGCCACGTGGCCCAGTCGTGGGCTGCCACGTGGCACCCTGTTATTTTTTGTTGGTTTAAAAGTTATGGAATCCGTGGGGATCGAACCCCAGACCTCCCCACCATGCATAGCCTTTGCAAAGTCCCCACTGCCAACATACCACACCGTGTTCCTTATTATATATGTGGTTTAAAATAAATTTAAATTTGATTTGTTGTAAAGTTTGGCGCGGGGTTGGGCTGGCGCTTAGCCCCAACCCACGGTTGTATTATTTCACATATGACCGGAGGTTACGCCATTGGCATGTGCACAATGTTTTTGATTTAGTTTCAAACGGTTATACAACCAACGCCCACCACTTGTCACAGCCACACTTTCTCTTAAAGTCTTGTCCTTTTTTATTTAAACGCGCGGTCACATGGGTCACACGACCACGGCCTTGGCGGTTAGGGGCTAGGCATGCCCATAATCGTCCTACAGTTTGCACCGTTTGTGCGGTTGCACCTGGTGCTGAGTTTTAACACATAAAAGTGCATGGGGGCTAGGTTGAGACAACAAGGGTGCATTTCGGCGATCGAGAGACAACAAGTTTGAAGGGGAACTTCCAGGAAGCCTTATATCTTCTTCAATTTTTGGCCAAACGAGGTGCCGAAAAAGCCCAGCCAGGGGTTTTTGGACGTTCTGAAGCCATTGGAGCCATCTATTTGGAATTTTGAGCATTGTAAAGCACATATTTGAGCACTTTGAGCAAATAATACAAAAGATCCATTGGAAGATGGACCAGGAGATGTAGCCCAAGAGAGGGATGAACTCCTTTATCATTTGTTGTGTTATGTGTTTTTTGTTCACTGTTTATTGTTGTTGTTTATATGCATCTTGAATGAGTAATTTCTATAAAAGTTGTGTTGCAAAATTGATCTATTTGCATTTTAACACATGAATTAAATCTTGTAAATAATTTCAAGAATACAAGTCTTCTTCATTTTTAGATCAAGTTGGTATCAGAGCATAGGTTTTTGAAGACTTGATTATTTGCACGTGTTTTGTTTTCTGATTCTGACAAGGTTGAAACTCACAAGAGGAGAAGGTCAACTTGTAGAGCCAAGTTCTCATCCTTCAAGAAGGAAGATTATATCATCACCGCAAGTTTCAAGGAGGCGTTCACCAAGTATGGCTCATGAAGAGAGTCATGAACATATTCCTACAGAAGATGAAGATCTCAGAAAGGTTGTCATGGAAGTGAGAGAAATGATGAAACTCTTGATGGAAAGGAATACGATTGCAAGGTGAAGGCTCTAACCCTTCAAAGCACAAGGGAGACAGTGGTGATAAAACTCCCAATGGAAATGGAGGGAATGGTGCTTCTCCACCACCCTCACCTCCATCTTCTTCTTCTTCTTCTACCAGTTCAAGACCTCTTCCAAATTCTCCAAAAGGACATGGTAAAAATCCTTCACAAATTCCTTTGTTAAAGCTTTATATTAAATTTGAATTGCCAATGTACAATGGAGAGGTAAATGCTGAGAAATTAGATAATTGGATTCGTCAGATTGAGGTGTATTGTAGGATACAAAAAAATCAAGATGATGAAACTAAGATTCAGCTTGCTTCTTTAAGATTG